>CM048045.1:25730000-25755000 GCA_026259375.1 Verasper variegatus
TGTTTTTGTGTTTATGCTTCATATTATCATGATGTGAGGGTTGACAGCTCGGAGTTAGAGCACCGCCCTTGTAGGTGGGGTTGTAGAGCTCCCCGCCTTTATAAGGACAGGGGCCTGTATTACTGCCTCTTTGTCTGATGCCTGGTAGAGGTGACTGCTGTGTTTGTGCAGGTAAGGGAGACTGGGAGAAAGATGTTTTATTATATATTCAGTTGGGTGGCTGTGTCTCGACCCAGATTTCTGTGGCCCCATGGTTGAGTGAAGATTCAGGGTTCGCCTCTCCCCTGTTTGAGCCACAGTACAGAGTCAGCCATCCATGGTCGCTGTACAGTAGGGCCCCAACGTAAAGGGTGATCCCCTTTAATGTATTTGGTTGCAATTTGAAAAATTACCTTGTCTCCCCCTCTTTGCAGATTAAGTGCCAGACTGCTGCTTTACCCAATTCCAGTGTTGTCTGACCACTGGTTTCTGCGTTGGTCTTATCCTGTCGGTCCGACATCTCATGCATCACATTCCTGGTGGACTGGTCATCCTTTAGTTGAATTGATTGTTGTTTTTAAATATTTTATTGTGACCCTGAACCAACTGACTTGTCCCTCTTTTCCTTGTCTTAGGCAGCTGGACGACCTGGTCACTTGGACAGCGTGCTGTGGTTTTGTCTTTGCAGTGTGAGTTGCAGTGATGGTGTCTATTGTGGTTTGTGATAGAATCTCCCCGTAGTACGCTGCCGACATAATGGTCCCCGCTATTTGGGTTAAAGTGTGTGTCTGTGGTCTCAATATTTGTTGTATTAGCTTTTATAAACATTCAGAAATAAAAAGCTATTCTAGTCCTCCCATTATTAAATCAAGATTTAATTGTGAACTGAATGCACATCTCTGCTCTTCTTGAACCCCCAAAATTTGATTGTGTCCATACACTCTGAGGTCATTGGAGGTCAAGGATGACCTAAAGGCTGTTTTAATTCTAAAACAGTCGTTCTAAACACTGTGTCGGGTAACAAACGACAACTGCTCAATTAGCTTTGGGCTCTGGGTCAAAAGATGAATTGAGGCCAGAGGCAATTTGGCAACAATGACGATGTCCAACATGAGCATTTGTAGAAGGAAACAGTGAAACATTGGAGAGAGGAGACGTAATGAGGTGAGAACGGATCCGGGACAGTTGGGACGATTGTTGTGGACAGATCCCAGACAGCTGTAAACAATCCCCTGGTTCCCTCCATCTCCCGTCACTTTTTATTCAGTCTGATGAGGTTTGGATTGATTCTGACAAGCAGGGTTATTAAAATACCATAACGTCATATCCCCAAACGTCCATAACGCTGCAGAGAATAGAGCTTGACAACTGCTCATGTGTGAGGGTTGGAGGTGGAATGATATTGCAGAGAACGAGTGGGAGGAGAGAAGAGAATCCCAGAGTAAATTTTAAATGTTTGTTTTACACTTTCACCCCTAACCCTCAAAACACGCTGTGATGATCTTTAAATGTAGAAATAAAGGTGTTTGTCTCAGTTGCTCTGCTCTTATTTACATTTATACGACAGCTCGTTCTCTTCCTGCTGCTCTCGTCTCTACACCGTCAGCACAATGCATGGTGGGAGATATTGCTCAGTTCGTGACCATCGTTTGCACTATATAGGGGGAATCAAATTCTCATACCTTCAGAAAACCACTACACTTCATGTGATTAATGGAGATTTCAGTAGAAGGAGCTGTCGTCTGTTCCTGGCAGTCGAGCACCTGAGCCAAGCAGCAGATGCTCCTGATGGTTTCACTGGGGAGACATGAATGGGAGCCAGTAATGTTATTGGTTGTCTTGTCCTTTGTGTTTGTTTTATGAATAAACTGTGAAAGGAAACCTAAGAATGAGCCAATCTGAGGGTAGAGGAAGAAGTATTTCATTTCAGTGAGATTTGGGATGAAGTGGAGCCGGTACATCTGTTTTGTCAGATCTATAACTAAAGCCTTCTTATACCTATATAAAATACATAGCCTCCCTGTATTTAAATTTAACTTCACCTCTAATGTTCGGGTTAACTGAGTCTGGAAATTTAAAAAAAAGCCGGCATGTATATATATATATATATGCATTAGGAACGTCTTTATGATTTGTAAAGTTCGACCTATATAAAAAGCTTGATCGACACTGTAATCCTGCAACTCCCCTTATGACTGTATCATTTGAGCACCAGTATTTTATTCTTTTATTAAATCACTCTGCAGTTCTGTAAATACATTAATAAATGAAAAGTGCACAAGCAGCAGAAATACAAATGAATCAATCAATCATCTCGGGTATAATTAAAAGGAAAGAGAATAAGCAGAGATAACTGACTGCAGCACTTGAAATGTCCTTCACGTCCACTCACACTATGAAGGACAGAACGAAGCAGGAGGTGATTGTATCAAACACTCATCTTTCATTTTCTACCTATGATGTAAGCAGCTCTGAAAAGTCCTGAACTTCCTTTGATTGAAGTACATCACAATTATGCAGCGTACGTTAATAAAAATTCCAGAAGAGAAAATTCAAGGACCAGAGTTTAATGACCACCACCATCTTCGAATTAATAAAATCAGCTGAGTCTCAAATGTCCTCAGACTTTATAAACTGAGTGAGTGTGAAGTTGTGAACAAGGAGACGTAGTGGATCACTTTCGGAGTTGGTCGAAAAGCACTTCTGACCTATGTTGCTCCAGGTTATTTTCTGACACTGTCTCCAACAAATGAGCACTCGGTCTCAGAAGTTTAATATCTTCCAAAGCTCGGGGGAACTAGGGTAATTACATAGAAGCACACTGAGCCTCAGCAGGAAAGCTTCCCTCTATAGTTTCTACTTTACCAGCTCCTTATTTCTGGATTTCTTTGGCATCAAATCAGAACAAAATTCTGCTGAGTCCTCTTGGACTTTGATCACTGGACTCATACGTCCAAGTTCCAACCTTCACCCTCAGGTCTGTGAAGGGAAACTGTTGCCAGACCAGACCTGTCAATCTGATGATGTAACTGCTCGACCATTTTCTACTGTTGGATGTTATGGTTGACGATTTCACCGCCAGTCAGACACCACGAGGTGTAAAGGACAGGATGAGCCAACAAGCTGTGTCCAATGTCCGAGTCGTCTCCTTCGGCAGAAGACGGCCTCCTCAAAACTCGAATGAGACGGACCGTCATCGAAGGATTGGTCCTTATTGCTGTTGCCCAGCAACAGAGCAGCAGTTGCACAGAGAAAGTTTCAATGCCACTTGGGTTTTTAACACGTTTACTGTTCGCTGTTCATTTGAGTGGAAGCTTGACACTGAAGCAGTGGATGTCTCGCTGTACAATGATTATATAAATATATAAATAAAATGATTCCTGGGATAGGATCCATCGCCTTTGTTTCCCAGTGATTTGTTAGCTGCATTTGAAGGAGCTTTTGAAATGGGACAGTCTAGTCACTGCTGCAGTATAATTATATTATAATTCTAAGTATATTATAAACAACACCTGCTCCATGTTAGTGGGTGGGACAGGGACAGCTGGCGTAAGACTTTAAAGTTACAAACATGGAGACAAACATCAGAATCAGGAGAAGTGACTGAACCAGAAGCAGCCTCTTGTTTGATCAGCAGTGTGACGATGTTATGGTTCTGCTGGAAGTCAAGAGACCAACACAGAACCTGCTGCTGAAGATACTATACTTTGAGTTATAGTGAAGAAAAACTTTAACCCTAACCCTAATTACACATAAAAAACAAAGACTATTAACACTTGGATTGGTGAAGTGTTGGAGAAGGTTTCATACACCAGACATTTTACTTCAGGGTTTACAGTGACCGTCAGAGATTTAAACATGTGCTCACAAACCTACAAACAAACAAACCTACATATAAAATATTAAGGAACACGATTCCTGTGACATCATGGAAATGTCCAGCATCTGATGCGACAGCACGATCAGCAGCTCTCGGGCAGGTTTGATTTCTGACCTCACACCAGCTTCATTTCATACGTAGTCTGCTGCGAAGAAATCTGTGTTGAAGCTGCAGCTCTTCATGTTGTTGTTGTTTTCAGGGAAAGCAGCATGACTCCCTCGAGACAAAGCACCAGGAAAGACGAGTGCAATTAAATCCACAAACCCTCCAACGCAAGAAGCTGCTGCACAGGACCAATCCGTGTGCAGACACACACAGACACATGCGCATCATGTGCACAATACAGGCTGCACACACACACACACACAGAAGATGAATTATGTAGAAATTCTTAAAGGATGTAGAGCATAAAGGAGGAAAATAGAGAAAATGCAGGAAAGAAAGCTTCAGTGAAACAAAAGACAAGCAGCAGCTTTTCAACGATTCCTGTGATGGAGTTCTGGATCATTCAGGTTCATTTGTTCAGGAAATCCAGAGCAGATGTGTGTTTGTAAAAGATGTGTGTGTTGGCTTTTCTCTGAGCTTTAATTAAAGGGTTTCCTTTAATCACTTTCTGAGTATATTGTGTGTGTGTGTGTGTGTGTGTGTTTGTATTTTCATTAAAAAGTAGCCATGTGTCTTACTGTAATTAGCAAAGACTGAACGTGCTTCTTAATGACGTCTGTACCACAAGTACTCAGTACTTGTATTAATGTAGTAATGATATTACTCAGGGCCAACACTGCAGCTTGTGTGACCCCATCACATTATGTTCTGTAGTTCATGTCATAATGCAAATGTTACACTGTGCATGGATTATGTTGAATTCACTTTATATTTATTGAACAGAAAACACCAGAACATGTGAAAATGTTTTATTTCTTTCAAAAGCCATTTGTACAAAGCTTCACTCGTATTTATTATTCCAAAATAACTTTTTCAAATCTGAACCATTGAGACTTCGACCCCGACTTTTATTTTCGTGAACTTGAGAACTTTGGACTGAATTCAGCTGCACGTCACTTCTTTAATCTGGAATTTTCTCATTGTACAACAAACACCTGCAGCCTGAGGACGACATGTTGTGTTCTATTGTTGCCTCTATGTTGTTGATGTTTGTTCTTTTTGAACGGCAGTATATTCCCACTACATTACTTTAACATAATGGAGGATGATGCCTTATGATGTGTGGACATTATTTCATGTGACCTCGAGGAGGATCTAACCCTGAGAACAAGAAATGACAGAATCATCAGCTGCTCGTTTGATGATGTAAAAGATGGTTCACAGTCTAAAACCCTAACAGGTTATAATATTCATGAAATGTTACAAAATGACAGATAAGAGAAAGGTAAAATAAAAACATTTGTTCCAGGGGAATCTGGCATGTGCACGTCACATGACTGCAACATCACAGGTTTGAATCCTGGCATCAAAAGAAATAGATTTCCATTAGTTTATCAAAGAATCTGCTCATGTCATGTTCACACTGAATGTTAAAGTGATGACGTTGATTTCACAGCAGCCACTTCTTCATATTGTGGATGAAATAAGATTGTTTCTGTATTAGAGATGAAACAGTGTCAACATTTCTTTCACCATAAGAAAATCTGTATTATTCTTGTTTTGTTAAACTGGCTGTAAATTAAATTACTGATACACAAACTACAACTTGTTATGTGCAGACGTTGGCCAAATTTAAAATGTCAGAGCCACCGAGGTGACATGCTGTGCACCTCCCACCAGGTCCAATTTACTTCCAATGAAGGACTTTACGTTACGATATCATGTGGAAAACGACCTAATCTCTGCAGTAGGTTCCCTGAATGATGTGAAAACACAGGAACCTCTTTCAGCGTCGCTAACAAAGTGCAGTGGCACCGTGAACAAAGACACGATCCACTCCTCTGCACTAACAAGTCCCCCTGCACCCTGACAGCTTCATTAACTAAACTCAATTGTCTGGACCATGTTTACCCTGAAGAGGAACGAGAGGAGCACAGAGTGAAAAGAATGATGTGAAAACTGGCCAGACAGAGACTGCAGAGTTAGAGAGGTGCAGACAAGATAAGAAAAGAATGGGAGTGGAGGAGACTGTTATCTACATCGTTTCCCTGTCAAGCTCAAGGACAGAGGGAAGAGATCCCAGCTAAAAATTATCAAATACAAAACAACAACGTAGAACCTGAAATGAAGCATCGCCTTAGTCACATGCAGGACACGGAGTCCTGCATGTGCTCAGCTGTCATAAGCTGTCAGCTGCTGATAGGTGTACACCAATCACAGCCCATTCTCTCACCAAAGTGTTCCCTTTAAATACGACCTCCTCCTCACTGATCCCTGCTCGGCTACACTGCCTCTCACGCCCTGCTGTCCGGTAACTTACCTCCACCCCCCCAGGCTCCACCTTTTAGCACTGAGTCCAAACACGGTCGTGGTAAAAAAATTTCATCTTGAACAAATGTATCTTGCCTGCTACATCCACCGGGGGGTTCTGCACATGTTCCCTGTTTTATTTTAGCATGTTGCTTGGCTAATCCAGGGAACTTCCAAAGAGTGGAGCCACCCTGCACCAAGCGGGGCTGGATTCATATTGTGCTAAAGTGGAATCTCACAAAATGATGTAACATCAGATTTTGTGGTTGTTGCCGATGTGTTTAATGACCTGTTGCTTGTTATGTCCCCCGAACCCTGTTTAGTTTGTGTCTTTGATGTGAACGTGATCATGTGACTGAGGGAATCAAACCTTTACTGACGTCGGCTTCATCGAAGACGACAGCAGGAAGCAGATGGTTCTATTGACTCAGAAATACTGTCAGTGTTGGGTAATGTAATTATATGTGGATTGAAGTTCTCCTGACGGGCAGCGGAGGAACACAAGGTTCTTGTGTTCTTACCAAACGTCTTCCCACAGACACTGATGACGTGGACAGACAAACCTTCAGCTCTATGGCTGCTTCTCTCTGATCACTGACCAGTTGGTCTTCGGACGCTGTCACTCAGCAGCGCTGCGTTGCCAGGAAACAGGTGACAGAGGAATAGACCATTAGACCTGCCGTCAACCGGAGTGGAACCCCCGCGCTCGCCGTCACGTTCCTGTTGTCACAGTAACAATCGCTTTACGCTACAGGAGAGATTCTGCTACAGATACTGAAGGAAACACCACATGAATATTAACATAACATGTGTCAATCACTTATTTATCTGGACTAACGTGATGTAAACCATTTTAGATTTGAATGCCTTCATTAATGAATTAATAAAGCACGAGTGTGAGATTATATAGCATTTTTTAATGCTGTTAATGCTGATCGACTTACATCTGAAATTCAACATGTAACAAAACAGCTTCAGTCATTGTGAATAGATTAAATAAGAGTATTTACATATTTAGAGTCAATATTTTACTGAGGATCGTCTCAAACTGATAAATTGTCACCATCACGTCTGACAGCTGACAAATATATATTAATATCACTATATATAATAATATTACAAATAATATTCCTCATAAAAGGTAAACGGTTTGGTCACGTGTGTGTGTGTGTGTGTGTGTGTGTGTGTGTGTTGTGTTCATACCACTGTGGTGAGTCAATTTCCTGCTAACTGGCTTTGTCTCGTGGGACCTGTGTGTCACTATGGCAACAGCCGGAGACAAAGATCATTGGTTGTTGGGTTTTACTATGTTGACTCTTAAAATGTATGTTTATCACACTGTAAAATGTAAAAGTGTGAATCCTGATGTTAACTGAGACACCAATTTGAATATGAATGTGGAGTTAGAGGTGGAGGGGGGGGGGGGCGGGGGGGTTGTTTCCCCCTCATTACCTTTGCAAAGGTAAATATATAAGTTAACATCGTATAATCAGATCTATTGAATATAGATGCAACAGAAAGAGGTTTTAAGTTGTGATGGATCGAACCCCCCCCTCCTACCTGAGAGTGGTTTGGTCCAATGCCCATCCCACACACACACACTGTCTCCTGCTCTGACCAGGTTATGACCCCAGCTGGTATCTGATGACTGGTGTATGTGTTGATGGACCTTCTTCTGTCCATCAGCTGAATTTCAGGACTTGCTGTGTGTAGGTATCTGGCTGTTGTCGACTTCCTCTGTGGCCTCTTCATGGTTCTGTTTGCCTGTGGCATCCCAAGGTATTTGTAGCTGTGCTGAACATCTGCTAAGTTTCCCTCTGGTAGGTTTATCCCTTCAGTTCTGACCATGTCCTCTGTTTGACACCGTCCAACCGTCCGAATGACGATGTTGTTGCTGTAGTTTCTGGTGGATCAGTGAGTCGATGTCACTCTTAGCACACAGCTTGATGTCATCCATCAGAGGAGGAGGCTGATCTGTATCTGAAGCTTCTCCTTGTGAAGATCAGGGGGTTCAGGTCTATGTAGAGCAGCTGCTGCGTCAGAGCATCTACTTGGTTTTTACACTCATTTGAAAACTTTAACTCAAACAAAATCTGCTCTTGAATGACATTTTTTACATTGAACGCATGTCGGAGGGGGAGAGAGGAAGAGGAAGAGCAGAGGACAAACAGGAGAGACACAGGAGGGGGGTGAGTCACAAGGAGGGGAAAGAGGAGGAATAGGAGATAGGAGGAAGAGAGGACTAAAGAAAATGGTAGATATGGAGAGAGAAGGTGAAAGGGAGGACAAAGGCTGTGGGAGAGATTCATCGTCTCTGCAGCACCTCCCCTTTCTCTCAATACATGTAAACGCACAAAAAACAAACTAACACGCCTGAAAACACACATCACGTGACCCACACATGCACTGAGCATGTGCATCCTGTGTAAACAACACCGATCAGGCTGAGAGAGACAGTTCATGCTTTTAAATCACTTTAAAGCAGCAGACAAATCTCTCCTTTTATAATGAGATGAAAATGAATTTTCCACAGACGGAGGGAACAGAACTGTGGAGTTCAGAATGGATCATTGTGTTTATGTCATATTAAAGCAGCACTATGTAACTGTTACTGAGCAACAGCGCCCCCTGCAGCCACAAGTGATTAGCTCTGTCAGTCTCTGTGTCCGATGAAGTGTTTTTATGTAAAAACAAAGTGTATCAGTGTGTTGAGCCCTGACTATGTCATAGCGCTGGACAATACCCACAATCCTCTGCTTCCTGAACCAGAAGAGCTGGCTACAAATCCACCAAACTCTGTTCAGAATTCTTCATGTTTCTAAGTTTCCTGCTGAACAGTGGAGATAAACTCTGGTTGTTAATAACTTCAGAGTGTTTCTAACTGATCTCAGTTCAGCTTCACTCTTCACCTGCAGCTGGTTGTGACAGTTGAAGCTGTGACTCAGTCAGTTCTTGTCTCAGGAGATGGAACCCACTCAGCAGAGTCACAGAGAACAGACGCTCAGGGAGAGAAGGAGGAAACTTTCTCCTGTTCACACTCACACGTCAGACTGATGATTTAAAAGTTAATTAGTGTTGATTTAACAACTCATTGTTAAGTAATTTAAATTTTCTGTCCTGCCCTTCACCATTTAAAATTAAATTGTATTTTTTAATTTTACTTTAACCTGTTAGAAACTCACAGTATTTATGTATTTCACAAATACTGAATATTCTACAAGAGCATATAAAAAAAACGGAAGCAGGAAATGTGACTTTGTCTCACAGATCATTGTCTCTAACGGTTTGTCTGTGGTGATGAGAAAATTATCCGACCATTGCAGCTTAGACACTTGACATTTCAAAGAGTGGTTGTTTGCTGCTGCTCCAGTAAGAAGCTCTTTACCCTCACGTTGCTCCAGATAAAAGCATCTCAGGTGTCAGAGTCTCAACTGACACGGGCCTGAAATCGCTTTTTGTGATTGTACAACAAAATCATTACCCGCTCAGCTCCGAGCATCACAGTCCCACAGCAGCAATTACTGATATAAATTTATACTGTGCATGTTTTTCTACTTCATGATGTTGTGGATAAAAGTCTAATAACTGTCATGACTTTCTGTTACTTTAGATTCTGACACAGTTGGTTATTCTGAACTTTTTATGTTAAACTTGGTGAGTGAATAACTTTAATCTAGAAAGAAATAAGGACGTCCACACTCTTCAGTTTAGTCTGAAGCTCAATATCAGGTGTGAAAGGTTCCTCAGACCAACGCACCAACATGTAGTCCAGAAGAAGAGGTCTGGGTCAAACTGAACCAGGGCTCTGTTCGCTGTTCGTTTCAGAGTGAAGACATTTGCAAAGACTGAGTTTTAAAGTGAGGGAGCGACTGGGGGGGAATAAGATGAATGTGTATATACACACACACACACACACACGTATATATATATATATATATATATATATATGCTCTAATGTATTTCTGTCATGGTTCAGACACAACCGTGCAATTAGGACAAACAACATGTGCGTCACTAAATAACACACACTTATCACAGCTGGAGCTTCGTTAATGTTTTACTGACGCCTCCATCACCTCGCTACAATTATTGTTTTCCTGTCGTCCTCAATGTCGTCTGTCATTTTAAAAATGGGTGAAGTGAACGGGTTCATCGTAGAAATGAGTTTAAATCTGTGTTCCTCAGGCTCAATCATTTCTTATTCTGGTGAATAAATACAAACTGAGTTAAATGTTCAGTGCCTATAACTGTTACAGCCCCGGGGGGGGCTGTACAGTGGGGCTAGCTATGTGGTGAAGGTGGGGGAGGGCTGAGCTGTCCTGTGCCCGTCACGAGAGGCATCAGGCAGGGCTGCCCCATCTCCGGACAACTCTACAGCGTCAGCCATCGAGCCTCTTCTGTGCAGGTTGAGGAGCAGGCTGAGGGTCTCTCTCTGTCGGGGCTGGATCACAACCCTCCTGTGGTCGTCTCAGCATATGCTGACGATGTTAATGTTTTTATCCATGACCAGCATGATGTCCAGCAACTTCAGGAAAGTCTGGTCTGTTATGGGAGAGCCTCTTCAGCCAGAGTCAACTGGGAGAAGAGTGAGGGTTTTTTAACGGGTCAGTGGAGCCCCCACCTGCCTCGACCGGTGGTGGCTCTGCTGTTTCTGCACCGGGGCCAACGCCTGCCTCGGATGGTGGTGAGGCCTCTGTTCCGATGGAGCCACAGAGCGACACACAAGGTTCACAGGAGGAGAACAGTGAGGACAACCATCAGGAGAACGAGGTCAGAGAGGGTTAGAGAGGCGGAGTCAGTGCTCACTGATGAAAAAGATTTCATGATTGAGGAAGATTTATCCAAACTGTCAACCAAAAGAAAAAGCCCAGAAAACAAATCAAACAGTGAAGAAGCAATCACAGTGTCAAAGATAAACCCACCGTGTTCTTCCTCTCAGTCAGAGGACAGTTTGATCCAAACCTTTAAGAACTAAGGGCACAAGACTGGTTAGAGTGGAGGACTTCTTCCCGATCTAAAACTGTTCCTTAACTCAGTCAGAGTCTTCATGAGAAACACTGAAGGTACCGACCAACCAACCTTCACTGATCAGGAAGTTTTCCGCCTCAGGAAACTAATGTCCAAAGTCTGAGGCCAAATGGTCATTTGATGGTTAAACCCTGTCTGTTCTCCTCCATCTGTGAGATCCTCTATGTTTGGTTTAACTTCAGCCTCCTGCTCAACATGTGTGACATAAAGCTGGGCTCTTTAAATATAAATGGTGTCAGAGGAGATGTCAAGAGAGCTGCTCTGTTCAGCCTGTGTAGGATCAGGAAGCTAAATGTTGTCTTTCTCCAGCTGACGATGTCATGGTCTTTGTTAAAAAACAAGATGACATCGATATACTCGTTGAAATTTCTTCTGGGACCGTTTACACTGGGTCCCACAGAGTGTCCTCTTTCTGCCTAAGGAGGAGGGGGGACATGGACTTGTGGACTTGGTGAGCAGGGGGGGGCGCCTTCAGGCTCCAGTTCGTACAAAGACTCCTGACTGGACCTGGCGACCTGGTCTGGAGACCCGTAGCCCGTGCCATACTAGAGCGGTGTGGTGGGCTGGGCCTGGCTGAGACGACCTTCCAGGTTTTTACAAAGGACTGCTCAAAGTGTGGGGAATGTTCCATAAGGACAGACTGAAGAACTGTGACTCTCTGCTCTGGCTCTTCAAAGAGCCAGTGGTCCACGGGACTCGGCTCCGGAGTGATGCAGAACCAGGCCTACCTCAGAAACTGTGCCAGTCCAAAGTCCTCACACTGGGCCATGTGGTGGAGGTGTGCGGCCCTCACCTGGACCACGCTGCAGGTCTGGCCTCACGTTTGGGATCAGGTCAGTCAGGGTGGTGAGCCTCCTGCTGAGAGGCTGGAAACAGCAGTTGACACACCCTGAACTTCTGTTGATCACTGCTCACTGTGATGGACTCATTCAGCCTGACACCAGTGATCCTCTTCCTGATGTAAACATTGTTCCTGTCTTTAAATGTGAAGGTTTTTTGTTCAAGTTAAAATCTGCCTCTTGTAACACACTGAGCACCATGACAGGTACAACTATGTATTATTTATTAGTGAAACTTCTGAACCAGAACAGACTAGAAGACCGGACTGACTCTCCATGGAGGGCTCTTCTGTCCACAGAGGGAGACAGTGTCTTCTGGAGTGTGGTCGTCTCTCCTCACTGTTTCTGTTTCTGACTCACTGGTTTGATGAAGTTTGATGAAGTTTTCTCAAATCAAATGTCCGTCCTGGGAACAAGTACAACAGTACAAAGTCTATCTCTGCAGGACAAGTGAAGGAAGATCAGCTGGTTCTGTCTCTCTCTCTCTCATTAGCGAATTACTCATCCATCAACATACACACACACACACACACTCACTCAAACAGAACACAGTCCCTCACACCAACACAATTTACTACCTGCCTCATTATGTGATATATCACCTCTCACCTAAATTAGCAATAAAAGCCAAAGACTGCGTAAACACACACGAGTGTAAGAGAGACAGAGGGAGAGAGAGAGAGAGAGAGAGAGAGAAAGAGAGAGAGAGAGAGAGACAGGAGAGAGAGAGAGAGAGAGAGAGACAGGGAGAGAGAGAGAGAAAGAGAGAGAGAGAGAGAGAGAGAGAGAGAGAGAAGAGAGAGAGAGAGAGAGAGAGAGAGAAAGAGAGAGAGAGAGAAAGAGAGAGAGAGAGAGAGAGAGAGACAGAGGGAGAGAGAGAGAGAGAGAGAGAGAAAGAGAGAGAGAGAAAGAGAGAGAGAGAGAGGAGAGAGAGAGAGAGAGAGAGAGAGAGAGAAAGAGAGAGAGAGAGACAGAGAGAGAGAGAGAGAAAGAGAGAGAGAGAGAGAGAGAGAGAGAGAGAAAGAGAGAGAGAGAGACACACACACAGAGACACGTT
Organism: Verasper variegatus; assembly: GCA_026259375.1. Lineage (NCBI taxonomy): Eukaryota > Metazoa > Chordata > Actinopteri > Pleuronectiformes > Pleuronectidae > Verasper > Verasper variegatus. Next base: position 25,743,199 of record CM048045.1, read on the forward strand.
AACTCAAGTGGAGGATTAAATGGAGGAAAGACAAAAGATGCTTCAGCTCAACAAATCACGAATCAGCAGAGAATCAACCTTTTATGTCCTTTTATGTCTTTATCTCTTCTATCGAACCCAACACAATTATTTTACAAGGTATGAAGACCATCATCATTTACCCCCGAATCCCTACATTGAACGTGTTACATACACAACATCAAGCGGAGAAAGCAGAATCGCGGGCTGACCGGCGTGGAGAAATGCGCGTCCGGCGTGAACAGCCAGGCGGCTGCGCGCTTGAGAATGGCGCAGCGCGGCACTTCTGCGTCCGTAACCCTCTGACGTTGTTGTGGTTATTTTTTAAACCCTGTCCAGGACCACCCCCCCTACATCAAGATGAATCCCTTCGCCCATTCACCAGACTGCCTCTGCTTAACATAACAAGTTAACAACTTAACAAGTACGATTCCTTAATGTCACCAATGTGGTTTCTAAATCTGAATACTGAGAAGCCAGGGTCTTCCTGCAAAAGTGGAATCGTTTTAAGGTTCTGCTAACTCTGACATTTCCATCCATCAAAGTCACTTTAAGATGTCAGTCAGTGGTAAACCAGGGTGACAATAGCAATGCATAAAATACATTTGTTCTTCACTCACTCTACTTATCACTTCATCGAGTCTGGAGTGACATTCAAATGTAAAAACGTTTGTCTCTGCATCATCCTGTGAATTTTAATTATTCTTCAGTTTCCCACAGTTGAATGAATCATGATTTTATTTTAAAACACAGACTGTCCAGGAGGTTTTCCAGCTGTAACCAAGGACATTTTTAGAAAAACATGTTATTGTTTTCAACTGGGCAACGTCCCCTTTTGAAAGCACTTTCAATATTGAATCAAAACTCGTTAAAAACGTCCATATTCTCCAAAAGTCTCTTTCATAGTTTTACATTCTTCACCAAATTGCTTTTTCATGGCAATGGACCATAACCTTGTATTAAAGCCTTTTCTTAGCCCTGCGACCTCGATAGAGAACAATCTTGTAGCCTCATTATTACCAGAGAATCAGCTCTTTGTCTGTTTCTACTTGTCACTGGTCTGTAACAGACGGGACGTTGCCTCGGTCTATGTGCTTAATAGCTTGTAGCCTTGTGACGTGAACCTCTCTCATGTACCACTTTAGAAAATAGTAGGCTCTCCAAGTACCACTGTGATGACCAACACGTGCACACAACAGCTGAGCCATGTGTCAAACACCTGATAACAAAGCACTCTGGGAAATGTAGGAGGAATGAAGCTCAGAAAGAATTGGGAGAGAGAAACGTCAATTAAAGCAGCTGCATCAGTTCAGAATTTGGTTGATGATTAGTGACATGAAAATGATAAAGTCAAATATCTGTGGGTGGAACTTTCCGTTCACATTGTTGGTGGAGGTCACAACAGATTAACCTCTGAAATAGATTTCCTTCAGAGAGGCCGATAACATCGAGCTTGTCTGCTGCTCTGGTGTTTGCTCACGTGATACCGGGGGGGGGGGTGTAGTTGTGTCAGCAAGCTAATGATCTAACGACCACACTGTGAAGCTTCACCAGTATCCACTCATGTGTGGATGTGGACACAGTATACATTACTGTTCTTGTATTTTTTGTATGTGTGTGTCTGTGTGGGGGGTTCATGATCCATTAGCCTGAAACCTATTGACCTGAGCTACGAAGCAGGATGTGTGGTCATCAGGTAACTTCAGGTTTAATTCAGAGTCAGTCCTATGAAGCTCGCTCCCTTGTTATCAGGTAAATCACCATGGTAACTTACGCTGAGCAGCTGACCTGCTCCAGGTTAAGTTGGAGATCAGAGATCAAACAGCATAAAGCTCCGCCCACTGACCAATCCCTTCCTTTGAACCATGACATCATGTTCTCAGAGGATCCGTGGAGCTGGTGTGGATTGTTCGAGTCTCTGAGGAGGACCAGGGTCTTCAGAGACCCACAAGATCCTTTGAGCTCCTCTGATGAGTTTCTGAAAGATCTAGATTCTCCTCAGAGGATGAACCTCTGTCAGCTGCTGGAGCCCAACAGAACCAACCTGACCCGTAAAGTGCTCCCAGTACCACAGACTGCGTCTGCTTCACGTACTGATACTGATGTACTGGGAGTGTTAGCGGAGGAGAACCTCACATACTTTAATACTTTGATCCTATGAAATAAATATTTATTTGGGGACAGAGTCAAGCTGGATCACAGCAAGATATCCTGGATATGAACTTCGTAGAACAGACCACCAGTGTTTTTCATTTGATTTATTCAGACTTCATGTTTCATCGTCCTTTAAGTTTGTTTGAATTGAGTGTTTCTGTATCACTTCATTAACTCATTGTTCCACTTTGCCTCCTGTCAGTCACTGACACCCACAGAGAGAGATGAGAATATCTGTTTCAAGAAAGGTTGGAGGTCTGAAGCTGCAACTATTTGATATGTATTTATTTTGTGCTGTGGTTCCACCCAGGACTCTACCTGACAAAGTTATTTAAATAGTCTGGCAAACAGAAAACAGCCAACACAAAATGGCTCATATGACCTTACAATCACCATTTTGTTTCTCAATTGCTCAGAAATGTATTAACACAAAAACCAAGATACCCTCAACTTTCCCAATAACAAAACAATTTCCACTTTTTTTAACAGCTCATGTCTGAGTTCATTTCTATAAACAACATAAAACCATCCTGGTGTAACTTTGTCAGTTCATCAGCAAACAGCTTTTAAACCAGGTAACATCTGACATGGCGCCGCGGACGGAACGGACTAACCCGGACTCCTTAGTTATTGTCCTTGGCGACTTTAACAAAGGAAATCTCACCCGCGAACTTCCCAAATACAAACAATTTATTAAATGCCCGACCAGAGAGGAGAACATTCTGGATCACTGTTACACCACAGTAAGCAGTGCCTATCACGCCGTCCCCCGGCTGCACTGGGACTCTCGGACCACGTCATGGTCCATTTGATTCCTGCATACAGGCAGAAACTAAAACTCTGCAAACCTGTTGTGAGGACTTCAAAGCAGTGGACCAGTGAAGCTGTGGAGGATCTTCAGGCGTGCTTGGACTGTACAGACTGGGAGGTGTTCAGGACTGCTACAATCAGTCTGGACGAGTACACAGAGGCTGTGACTTCTTATATCAGCTTCTGTGAGGACAGCTGAGTTCCATCACGCACCAGGGTGTGTTACAACAATGACAAACCCTGGTTCACAGCCAAACTCAAAAAGTTAAGGTTGGAGAAGGAAGAGGCGTTCAGGAGAGGGGACAGAGTCAGGTTTATAGAGTCGAAATCCAGGTTTAGCAAGGAGGTGAGAGAAGCTAAACGTCTGTACTCTGAGAAACTCCAACACCAGTTCTCAGCCAATGACTCTGCCTCTGTCTGGAAAGGGCTTAGGCAGATTACAAATTGAAAGCCTAGAGCCCCCCACTCCATTAACGACCCACGCCTGGCCAACGACTTGAACAAGTTTTACTGTCGCTTTGAAAGACAATGGGACAGTCCTGACACCTCCACCCTCCAGCCCATCAACTACACCTCAGGAACTTCCACAGTGACGAGTCTCTCCATCCTGGAGAGGGACGTAAACAGACTCTTCAGGAGACAGAACCCCTGCAAAGCAGCCGGGCCAGACTCTGTCTCTCCATCTATCCTGAAACACTGTGCTGATCAGCTGTCTCCGGTGTTCACAGCCATCTTTAACACCTCACTGGAGACATGCCACGTACCAGCCTGCTTCAAGACCTCCACCATCATCCCTGTCCCCAAAAAAACTAAGATCACTGGACTCAATGACTACAGACCTGTCGCCCTGACTTCTGTGGTGATGAAGGCATTTGAGCGCCTTGTTCTGCTCCACCTCAAAGCCATCGCTGACCCTCTCCTGGACCCCCTGCAGTTTGCCTACAGAGCCAACAGGTCTGTGGACGATGCAGTTAACATGGCCCTTCACTTCATCCTCCAGCACCTGGACTCCTCAGGAACCTACGCCAGGATCCTGTTTGTGGACTTCAGCGCTGCTTTCAACACCATCATTCCGGCTCTGCTACAGGACAAGCTGTCCCAGCTGAGTGTGCCTGACTCCACCTGCAGGTGGATCACAGACTTCCTGACAGGAGGCAACACGTGAGGCTGGGGAAGCATGTCTCTGATTCCAGGACCATAAGCACCGGTTCCCCTCAAGGCTGTGTTCTTTCCCCTCTACTCTTCTCCCTGTACACCAACAGTTGCACCTCCAGTCACCAGTCCGTCAAACTCCTTAAGTTCGCGGACGACACCACCCTCATTGGGCTCATCTCTGGTGGGGATGAGTCCACCTACAGGTGGGAGATTGACCATCTTGTGACCTGGTGTGGTCAGAACAACCTGGAGCTCAATGCTCTGAAAACAGTGGAGATGGTTGTAGACTTCAGAAGGAACCCAGCCCCACTCACCCCCATCACCCTGAGAGACTCCCCAGTCGACACTGCGGAGTCCTTCCGCTTCCTGGGCACCATCATCTCCCAGGACCTCAAGTGGGAGCTGAACATCAGCTCCCTCACCAAAAGAGCTCAACAGAGGATGTACTTCCTGCGGCAGCTGAAGAAGTTCAACCTGCCAAAGACAATGATGGTGCACTTCTACACCTGCATCATCGAGTCCATCCTCACCTCCTCCATCACCATCTGGTATCGCTGCTGCCACTGCCAAAGACAAAGGCAGACTGCAGCGTATCATCCGTTCTGCTGAGAAGGTGATTGGCTGCAATCTGCCATCTCTACAGGACCTGTTTGCCTCTAGGACCCTGAGGCGGGCAGGTAAGATTGTGGCCGATCCTTCCCACCCGGGTCACAAACTCTTTGAGGTACTTCCCTCCGGCAGGAGGCTGCGGTCCATCAGGACCAAAACCTCACGCCACAAGACCAGCTTCTCGTCCCGGCTGCAGTTGCCCTTGTCAACAAGGCCCGGGACCCCCACCTGACTTGGACTCTTATCCCGCCCCCCACGCCTAAAGTCTGTGTTACATTAACACACATTACAGTTCATTGCACATTTACATTGCACTTCTGTTTCACATTTAGCATTTTACTTCACTTTTTTTTATCTTTATATATTTTATTTTATATATTGTTTTTTATTCTAATGCCGAGTACTTATTGTGTTTTTATGTTTTTATGTTCATTGTATGCACTTTTTCACCAAGAAAAATTCCTGGTAGGTGTAAACCTACTTGGCAATAAAGTACTTCTGATTCTGATTCTGATTCTGATTGGTTTAAGGTTAATCTGTTGTTGTGATTCCCTCAGTAGATTTAGTTCTGAGTTTGATACCAAACCCTGCTTACATGAGATTACCGTATGTGATTATTCTGTGAGACAATCAAACCTTATTTTCACCTGCTGCCTGAAGATAAGTATCAGTAAATCAGAGGGAGATGAAAATGGTGAGAAGACATTGGAGAGAACAGCTGATGAATCTATTCCTGAGCCAGTCACCACAGTGTCAACACAGAGTGACAGCTCCACACACACACACACACACACACACACACACACACACACACACACACGCCAGCTTCTGTTCATGAGTTAAAGGTAAAGAGAAGCGTCCAGCAGAGGTCAGATCTGAGGGTAATTTATTCTTTTAAGATGATTTGTCTTTGACATTCTTCCTCCTTCTCTCATCTCTCTCTTACTCAGCGTCTTCCTCTTCTCAATTTCATTAATGCTCATAGCAGAAAAAAGAGCAGATGCCAGCTCATCCCTCTCTCTCCTTATCTTTCATCCCCCTCTCCCCCCGTCCTCACTCCCCTCCTCTTCATCCTATCTGTACCCTAAGTATTCTTTGTCTGCTTTCTCTTCATCAATTGTCCACTCATCCTGTTCTTTCTCTCCTCTTGTTCTTTCTCTCCTCCCTCTCCCTCCAATGATTTTATTTCTACCTTATTAATTCAAACTCTCCCTCTCTTACTCCTGTTCATGTTTCATCCATCCTTACATGTGTCTCCTCCTCGTGTGCATGTTTTCCTTTTGTTCCTCTACATTCAGCCCTCCTCTCCCTATCACACCCTTCCCTCCATCCCTCCCTCTGCTGTGTGATATATACCAGTCTCAAACTAATCCTTTAGGGATGGACAAGAGCCCATTTCACACTACCAGAGGTCTTCCACATCACAAGTGTGTCTGTGTGTGTGAGAGAGAGAGTGTGTGTGTGTATGTGTGACAGACTAAGAGAATGTGTATTTGTGTGTGTGTGTGCATTTGTACGGATATCTTCAGGGTGACCTCACTGTCTGACCTTTAATGGACTGTTTGAGGGTTAAAACCTGGTTTTAGGGTTAGAATTAGTTATTAGGTTTACTTTAGGGGATAGGCATTCAGTTGTGATGGTTAATGTTAGGGTAAGAGGCAATGTGGTAATGCATTATGCCAATGAGTGTCCTCACTAAGATAGAAGTACAAACGTATCTGTGTGTGTGTGTGAGACGGAGACACTGAGAGTGACATAGAAACATGAATGGATGAATGTGTGTGTAGATGTGCACGTGTCTAATAATGTAATCTGTCAATTGATGTAATGTAACTGTTAGAATAATATTATCAGACTTATGAAGTATCTTCGTCTTTCAAGTCCTCGTAAATCATATCATTATCATATCATTATCATATCATATCATCATATCATATCATATCATATCATATCATTATCATATCATATCATATCATATCATATCATATCATCATCATATCATATCATATCATTATCATATCATTATCATATCATTATCATATCATATCATCATCATATCATATCATATCATAATCATATCATATCATATCATATCATATCATATCATAATCATATCATATCATATCATTATCATATCATTATCATATCATATCATAATCATATCATATCATATCATATCATATCATATCATTATCATATCATATCATATCATATCATATCATTATCATATCATATCATAATCATATCATATCATATCATATCATATCATATCATATCATATCATTATCATAATCATATATCCTATATAGAGGACAATGAAGATCAGCGTCTCCTCCAGGTGGACACTAAGCCACAGACCCAGAGGAGCAGATTCCAGATGTTGGTCTGTGGGTGTTAAGCTCCACAGTGAACGTAAACACATTCACACTAAATCTTCCCTGACACTCAAATAAATCCTGCTCATAAAACACACACACACACCACACACACACACACACACACACACACACACACACACACACACACACACACACACACACACACACACACAGGGATGACCATGCTGCTCTGATTTAAAGGAATCTTATATAACCAGTGACACTGACCAGCAATGGAGTTTGAGGAGTAAACACAGGAAGTCTGATGGATTGAGTGGCTCCAGGTGTCAAAGAAAACCTCCAGGAAATAAAACACAGCCAGTCTGACTGGTGTTTTCTACTTTCATCTGATTTACTCTAGAAATCAACTCATAACATAACTCGTGGTTTGACAGATGCTTTTCATATTGAGACAGTTTTGTGGGGGTGTGAGAGACAAGTCTCCAGCATGAGGAACAAACTGCTCACATCCACAGTGCATCTGGTCAAAGTTGTGATTAAAGTGTAACTTCACCTTTGGGCTGAAGTGTGTCTCCTTGGACGTTTAAAAGACGCCTTCAGAACGCAGCACTAGAAGGCGGGGCTAGGACATGTATACCCCCCCCCCCCCACACACACACACACACACACACACCATTTGTCCTACTGAAGCTAAGTTATCTAGGTGGTCTCTATATAAGCGATGACTTTAAGTGTCATATGGACTATATGAAGTTTCCTGACATCCAGACCAAGGTCGTCCTGAGATTGTCAAACACAGACGGGGACGATGTGGTGGTTTAGACGTTGAGAGAAGGAGATCAGAGATGGATTTGAAAATGGGCGCAGCTTGCCAGATTCACCCTGACGAGCTGGTGGTGTGGCCACGCCTTCTGATGTTTGCACCCAGTCGAACGATGTCTTTTAATTAATTAAAGTCATTTAAGTCAATTACTTGAGTATTGTCTGAAATATTGTTGTTACGATCCTGATGAGACATTAATCTAAGGAAGTATAATAAATCTAATATCATTTCTATTATTGTTATATAGAGAAATACATAGAAATATAAATGGAAAAAAATATAAAATATATACAGGGAAATGGATGCACATAAGCTATTGAATTTCAGAGACAGAAATGAAGATTGCCCAGTTAAGAGACTTAAACCTGAGTTAAAGTTGAGTGTGTAATAAGTGTGTGTGGTTCAGGGGATGTTCTCATAAATAAATATGTACGGAGGTTCATAACTAAAGACATTCTTCTTCTATTCTTCTTCTATATGATTGAGGCTTTTTTTTCTCTTAGACTTTATTTATTTTGCCGGATGAAAGAATTGTCACTCACATTTAATTTTAGAAGAATACAATCCTTACTTCTTTCTCCATCAATCTAAACCCAGCTACCAACAATTACAAAGTAAAAACATATTCAGGATATTTCGATTTTTGGAAATCTATTAAAAGCCTGTTTCATAGTCGTATACATCATAATCAATTCACTCTGCATATATAAGACAAACAGATCAAACTGACTTTCATTGTAAAAACAAACCTCAGGGTTGGAAACAGCAGGTTAATGATTGTTACTCTATCTGGTTTTTCTTGCAGTAGATTTTAAACAAATCACATTTCTTCCTTCTGTTTGGTGCATAATCAAAACAAATGTAAAATATTCTCAGGTTTCTGGAAGAGCTGTTCCAACTGACAAAGTAAAATAGTGGTAGATTCCTGAGCATGCTCTTTGCTGTAAAGTAATTTTGAGCATTTTGATCTTCACACATCTAAGAGCGGCAATAATTCATCTAAATGTCAGTTTTGTCATAAAACTGTCGACTGTCCAGAGGCGTGAACGTTCACCACAGCAGGACTTTTAGCGAGTCAGTAATTGTAGCCTGCAGTCCTCAGGTTTTACTCCTAATGTCCTTAATGCATCACAGCTATTCTCTGAAGCTTCCACAACAACACCGCTCTCAACAGAGGGGAGAGCAGCGAGCAGGAGGAGAGAAACACAGCTCAGGATAAAGAGAAACCCAGACAAGGATTTATCGCAGTAAAAATCGGTAAAATGCCGTCAGCGTTCTGGCTCAGGTTTCTCATTGTCTGCTTTCTATGGAAATGACTTTGATAGCAGCAGACTGTTAATTAGATCCTGCTCTCTGTTCCATTGTTTCTCCTCTGTCAACCTTTTCTCATCAGCATGTATTTCCTCCGCCCTCAAACAGAGATAGAGAGAGAGAGAAGTACGAGCAGAGGTCAGCGGTGAGAAATATCATATTCAATTCAATTTTATTTGTATAGCCCCAAATCATAATATACATTATCTCAAGGCTCTTTACATAGAAGGTCAAGACCTAAAACATGTATAGAGAAACCAACAGTTCCCACAATGAGCAGCTCTGACGACTGAGAGAGAAAAAGCTCCTTGTTGGTTTCAGAGATAATTTGGTTTCATTTCTGGACAGTGGGAGGAAGTGGAGATGCATCGTCCATCTTTATGTTCAGTCTTCAGCTAAGACTTCACCAATAGATGGGATGAATGTTTGAGTCCCACTTTACCTTCTGTGTATATGTTATGGTGCAGTCAGCATGAAACATGATTAAACGGTTAAATAACATTAACAAGAGCCCAGATGAGCAGTGATGAGACTCAGTGAAGAGAGATGCTGATGACATACAGAGACAGAGAATAAGAGACTTCCTCACTTCTCCTCCCATCTCACTCTCTTTTCTGTCGTTTTCTGTCGTTCTGCAGCTCTGACTCAGTAATGAACAAACCAGCCAGTTCCTCACTGACCATCACGGGTTAGGGATGTCCACAGAATTTAGACTTTCTCTGGAGTTTATCTCTCACACATGAACAACACAGCAGGATGCTGGACGCTCAGAGATCTCTGCAGGATGAGGGAGGATCAGCAGACAGGAAGTGACTTATTAACTGTGTTTACATCACTTCAACACCACGAACTGTCTTTACGTCTTCATCCTCGATGTGTGTGGCTCCTCATCCTGAGATATTGGTTCTCTTTTATTTTAACACGTGTCACGATCTCCTGCTGTGTTCTCACATCAGCTCAGTCTTTCTGCTGACGTTACCAGGGGCTTGCTGGAGGGTCTCGGAGCAGTAATCTTTGGTGAGAGGTCTGTAAAGCTACTTTTCCACTGGTCGAAAAACTCACATCTGTATTTTGTCGATTGGATTCGATCCTTCCCTCCCGGGTCACGTGACTCCTCAGTCACCTTTTATCCTCTAATCATGGCCACAGTTCATGTGGTGAATCCGACAGAATGAATAGTTCTCCATGTCTCAGTGTGTGTGTCGATGCTTCTGTCAATATTAGGCCAAAGGTTTAATCTCCTTTTAATTATGATTCTCACAGAGCAAAGAGTCTGAACACGTCCGTCTGTTTGTCCCTGATAACCTGTGTGCCGCACTCACCTGTGTGTGTGTATGTGCGTGCATGTGTGTTAACCATGTGGTGAAGGTCATCGCTCTTCTACATTAAATATTAAACACATTAGTCTTGTGTAAAGAACATCCTACACACACACACACACACACAAAAGTTCTTTTAACACTTACCATATATGCTGTTTAATGGTAATACTCTGCATTTATAAAGATCTTTTCCAGTCTTGTTGACTCAAAGTGCTTCACAAACAGTTTGACACACACACACACACACACACACACACACACACACACACACACACACACACACACACACACACACACACACACACACACACACACACACACACACACACACGGTTGGAGGACGACCACTCTACACCTCAGCCACACCACCCTCATACATACATGATGTTTTATTCCAGAGTAAATCTCTCTCTTTATACTTCTTGATTTGTCTTTAGCATGTTAGTGCACTCTCCTCCCCGTGCTGTGTGTTAGCATTAGCCTGTTCCTCACGTGCACTCTCCTCATCGTGCTGTGTGTTAGCATTAGCCTGTTCCTCACGTGCACTCTCCTCATCGTGCTGTGTGTTAGCATTAGCCTGTTCCTCACGTGCACTCTCCTCATCGTGCTGTGTGTTAGCATTAGCCTGTTCCTCACGTGCACTCTCCTCATCGTGCTGTGTGTTAGCATTAGCCTGTTCCTCACGTGCACTCTCCTCATCGTGCTGTGTGTTAGCATTAGCCTGTTCCTCACGTGCACTCTCCTCATCGTGCTGTGTGTTAGCATTAGCCTGTTCCTCACGTGCACTCTCCTCATCGTGCTGTGTGTTAGCATTAGCCTGTTCCTCACGTGCACTCTCCTCATCGTGCTGTGTGTTAGCATTAGCCTGTTCCTCACGTGCACTCTCCTCATCGTGCTGTGTGTTAGCATTAGCATATGCATGTGTCTTTGCGTAACCTCCTCTTGAGACGAGCTCTTTGATCTCGGCTCCGTCTCAGATGTCTTTGTTGCCTGTTCGTTGGTCTCATTAGCTCTGAAGCTGAGAATTCAATCATACTTGTGTGCACTACCTTTATCCTCTCTCCTCCTCTTCTGTCCTCCTCTTCTCTCCACCTCCTCCTCCTCCTCCTCCTCTTCTTCTGAAAATAAAGATGCACACTAACTTCTCTTTGATCAGTCCGTCCTACCTTGTATGTTTCAAAGAATTTGGCTGAGAGAGAAAATGGAATCAAATAAACAGTGTATTAGAAAGTTTATAATAATAAAAAAGTATTGGGGCCCT
>CM048045.1:25762500-25881691 GCA_026259375.1 Verasper variegatus
CTGTCATTTTCAACAATTTCTGTAAACACCATTTAGGTTTTATAACCATGTGATTTGATTACAAAGCCGAGCGTTTCGAGCATTCATTAGTTAATATTAAGAGATTAGTATTATGGGATTGCAGCTTTATTACAGCAGGAACACAGCACAGATGAGCAAAAGGAGAGAGGAAGCATGACCTGCAGGGAGGATGGACTGAGGTCCACAGAGACGTCTCGCTGCTAACGTCTAGCTGAGAACGTCTTACTGCTTATGTCTTGTTGCTTATGTCTTGTTGCTTATGTCTTGTTGCTTACGTCTCGCTGATAACGTCTAACTGATAAATGCACATTTCTTTAAATATTTGAAACATAAATGTCTTTTCTTGTTTTTTGGGGGGGCTGAATATTGGAGCCTTTAAACAAAACAAACATGGACATATTAGCATTTAGCTCAAAGCACTGCAGTGACTGACAGAGCAGCATGTTCACTCTCAGTTGACATATTGATAACCTGTCTCTCTGATGCCTTTATCTCATCCATGCACCTCCTGTTGATCAGTATTCACACCGTGTGCTGAAGTCTCCGGCAGCACAGATCTGCAGAGACCGGGATGAAATGTATGGAGCAGTGGGAGAGGGGCAAACAGTGGGGGATGGGAAGACGCATAAAATGAAGGAGGTGGTGAGAAACAATGTGAAAGGGAGAGCGAGGCAAAGACCAAGGGTCTGTTATATCCACATGCTGCGAGGACATGTGATAGAAAATAACTCAGCACTCAGAGGCCATGGCCTCAACATGTATAGAGTGATAACAGGTAAGTGGCAGCAGCCATCACTCGTCCTTCTGTCCATTATCTTCATTATCCATTCTGCTGATCAGTGTTGATGCAGCGTGGTGTTATAAGCCCTGTTATGAACCTGGATCAACTGAGGACATGTAATATAACAGATGGTAACACTGAGATCAAGGTTTAAACTAATGGATGGCTGTTGGTCAATGAATCTTTTCTGCCTTTATCACAGTTTTTGAATTGAATTAAATAGAATGTATAAAGGCTAAAGATGGAAAATGCATTTAAATAAGTTTTCATTATTACATTAAGGGGTCTGGGTGAAACTAAGGACGAGTCCAATCATATTTGCTGTAGTTTACTGTGCTCCAGGGGCTTATTCAGAATTTTTGAGTTTTTATCAAACCTAGTCCTAAAAACACATAAAATTATTATTGTCAGTGACTTTAATATTCATGTGGACAATAATAATGACGCCTTAGCGTAGCATTATTTCAGTACTAGACTCAATTGGTTTCAGTCAGTGTGTACACCAACCTACTCATTGTTGTAACCACACACTTGACCTTGTGTTATCATGTGGTGTCAAAATTTAACATCTAATAGTACTTTCACATAATCCAATTCTATCAGACCATAATTTAATAACTTTCGATTTCTAATTATCAGAATACATGCCACTTATACAAAACTCCTTTTCTAGATGCCTACCTGATAGTGCTGGAGCTAAATCTAAGGAAATAATTCTGATTACATTTAAACCCGTATTATCCGTTGATATAACCAACGAATTCTTTAAAAACCTTAGCTCCACTGAGATGGACCATCTCGTCGATAGCTCTGTAGACTCATTACGATTAACACTAGACTCGATAGCGCCTCTAAAAAAGAAACATGTAAAACATAGTAAATTAGCTCCGTGGTATAATTCCAACACACATGAATTAAAACAAGTGTCTAGAACTAGAAAGGAAGTGGCTCCAGCAACCGTGTTGAAAATCTCCTCGACTGGAAGAATAGTGTTAGAGTTCATAAGAAGGCTCCACAAAGCAAGAGCTGCCTACTACTCCACACTAAGAGAAGAAAATAAAAACAAGCCCAGGTTTCTCTTCAGCTCTGGAGCTGACCCAGTATCCCTCCATCCCCGAAGACCAATATCTTTATGACCTTCTTTAATGATAATATTATATTAGAAATCAAACATCTCCTGCCCTCAATTGGCACTAATACACCATCAAGAACACAAATCTCAGAAACTGCTGAGAATCTTACCGATTATTGAGACAGCTTCTCTCTGATCACCTCTGATCATCTGACCAGAATAACCTCATGTTCTAAACCAACAACTTGTATCTTAGATCCCATTCCTGCCCCTAATTGACAGTTTGTTACTGAACACAATCAATCTGTCATCAGGATGGACCACCGTCCTTTAAACGAGCTGTAATCAAACCCCTTCTCAAACATCCACCCTGGACCCGGAGGTTTTTAACTACAGACCGAGATCCAACCTCCCCTTCCTGTCTAAAACCCTGAGAAGGTTGTAGCCAATCAGCTGTGAGAGTTTCTCCAGGAAGGTAATATGAAGACTTTCAGTCGGGTTTAGAGCCAATCACAGCACGGAGACAGCCTTGGTTAAAGTCACGAATGAGCTTTAATAGCTTCAGATGTTTGTGTCTGTCCTCGTCCTGTTACATTGTGAGTTTTGGGCACATAAATAAGTGTTTTTTTATGTTTAGGTATATTTTCTATTTTTTGTGTGTGAATTTGTATCTAAATGTTTCTAGGAACTTAACCTTCAACCTCCATGACTTGATGAAGGTTTCATTTCATTTTTACTTGTTATTTTACTTGCCGTATGTTTAATATGTGGTTGTTGCATTAAAGTTCAAATTCAAAGTTATTATCAACCAAATGAAAACTTTCAGATTCATTCTTTTCGTTCCCTTCATTATTTTGACCTTTTATAATAAGGTTTTATAAATGTTTTATAATTGTATTATTATTATCATTCCGACTGACTGGCTCTGTCTCTGAACACGTTTTCATGCATGAACATGAATAACAACTGGACAAAAGGTTTTCATGAAGCAAGGCTGATATGTGGGAGTTGTTTTGATCAGCTTGATGGAAAGTGCTGTGATGTGATGTGGGTCAGAACAAAAGACTCCATGTTCTTACCACCGAGCTTTAATTCAACCCGCGCTCCGAGGTCATGCTGGTATTCATCTGTAGGCTTCATTTCTCAGAGACCAAGACAAAGCAGAGACGTATAAAAATGATTTGTATAAATGTGAAACTAATAAACGCAGAAACAGGTTTAGAGACACGATGTATGAAACACATGACAGCATAGATGTGACACTTCATGTTGTCCAATAAGAAGCTTCATTAAATGATCACAGATAGAGTTATTATAGTTTATTAATAATAATAATAATAATAATCCTTATTTATAGAGCACTTTTCAAAACAAATGTCACAAAGTGACATATTTTTAACATATATGTTAATATTAATATTCATGTTGACAATAATAATGATTCCTTAGTGTTACCTTTACTTTGATATTCGACTCAGTGTCATGTCACCACACACGTGACCATGTTCTGTCATATGGTGTCAAAACATCTAGTAGTTCTTCAAATATAATTATATATCCACATAATCCTGTTCTATCAGAGCATAATCACCTCTGATGTCTTATTACCAGACTACATGCCGTTAATAAAAAGCTACTTTTCTAGACGTGAACACAATATCATCACTCTATCTGGAGTATATTAAAACTAGAATAGAGTTTTAAGGTACTTCGGTATTTCTGATTTGTATCTAAATTTGTTCAGGTTTTGTTAATCACACAAACGCTTTCTGCTTCCTCGAGATCACCGTGGCCGTGGGCGCTCAGAGGATCACAGGTTCATCTAAAATGTAAAAAGGTTGGACAGGAAGTGACGTCTGCGTTGGTTTGAACTTAGCAAAGACTCGTTTCATGCTTGATGCTGTCGAGTGTAAAAGTTCAAAAGGATTTTTGACACAAAACCTTGTTGTGCCTTTGGCCCATTTCTGACTGGATCTATTCTTCAAACTGAATCCTTCGACTTTGATTTGATGCTGTGAGAGAACAGAACATTAGTTGGTCTGAGAATAGAAAGTTTATTGAAGCTGATGCAACATTAAGGCAATGCTGTGGTCTAAGAGTTTTTATTTTCACTGAGGAATAATCAGCTCTGACTGTGGAAAGAAACATGGACTCAAATAAAGCACAAGCAAACCTGATGCTGTTTCTAGAAATATTGGAAGAAAATTTGAAACTTACTTGAAAAGTGTATCTGAACTTGAGTCACTTTGGGTTTACCCGACCGATATCCAACCTCCCCTTCCTGTCTAAAACCCTGAGAAGGTTGTAGCCAATCAGCTGTGAGAGTTTCTCCAGGAAAGTAATGTGAAGACTTTCAGTCGGGTTTAGAGCCAATCACAGCACAGAGACAGTCTTGGTTAAAGTCACTAATGAGCTTCTAATAGCTTCAGATGTTTGTGTCTGTCCTCGTCCTGTAAGAACCCTCGAAACAGTTGTGATGTTGTTGAGTGACAGCTGTCCCTCGCAGTGAGGGAGCAGCTGATCGGAGTGGACAGGCTGGGGTGTGAGGTTTGACCATGTCCTGGATGTAGACTGGACCCGATCCGGTCACAGCACGGTACCAAGTACTAGTGCTTTGAAACGGATGCGGGCAGCTACTGGTAACCAGTGGAGGGAGCAGAGGAGTGTGAGTGAACTCAGGTTAAAGACCAGTGGAGCTGCTGCTTCCTGGAGGAGCTGCAGAGGTCAGAGGGCAGCAGCAGGTCGACCTGGGGGGGAGGGGCAGTAGTACATGTGACTTTTATCCATCAAACATCATCTTCATGAAGCTGCTGCTGATCTCATAACCATGAGCACGTCTCTGTCACCGTTCAGCTGCAGAGTGGAGATACTGAACCAGCAGCAGATGTTGTGATGTGTTTCCAAAATGTGACTGATGACTGTGGCTGTTTGTTAGAGAGGGAGATGAGATGGATGGAGGGTCAGTGCTTGTGAGGAACATGCACGTGTACGAACAGACAACACTCATCCTGCAAACAGCCTCAGCTCCACAGCTGCTCCTCTGTAAAGGATGAAACAGAGTTCTCACTGAAACAATCATGAAGATAACGTCCAATCGTCTCACAGTATCACTTCAAATCCAGCAAAACACAAACAGATTTATGCTTTAATTCAAAACTTCAATTAACAATAAAATAATATTTCAACATATAAATTCATTCATTAGGTATATTCAGAAATAATTAGTACATTTCATTCAAATGTGAGATTGGACAAAAGGAAAAACACACACACAGACACACACACAAACAGACACATACATGGACACAGACACATGGACACACGTTTACACAAACAGACACACATACTCAAACACACAAACACGTAGGACCAACACTGCCCTCTAGTGACTAAACTGCCTCATCACAATAACTGTAATGAACATTTTTAACATTGTGTCAAAGTGACCACTTGGTGGCGCTCCCTCTCTCTGAAGCCTTGAGCTCCTGTTAAAACTCAAGTAGTGACAGAAGAAGATGGCGCAGATACAAACTCTCATCACTAAGAAAAATAAAGAAGTCAAATTACAGATTCAACAGGAAGTGACATGACAGAAATATTTAAGATTTCATACTTTTGAGTGTAGGGTTAGTGTAGGAGTGTAGTAAACGTCATGTTCTTTGTGTATCTAAGGTTCATATCAATTATACTGATAAGTATAAGGGTTAGGGTTAAAACGTCAAGTGCATACAACATGTTCAGTCATAGTAATAACAATAATAATAATAATGCAAAAGTACACACTTGTTCTAAAGATGAAGCGCAACACCACTGATACTGAAGTTAACATGCTAAGCTAACATATGCAGATAGAGAATTGAGTTTACAGCTGAAGGAAGAAGTTCAAACTGCTCCTCTCATAGAAACGTCTCCTTCCAGATGTTAGTCTGAGAAAACAGGGAGGAGGTGTGTCACTTCACGAGTCAGCTGATTTCTGTCCGGCAGATAAACCTCATAGCAGCATTTCTATATTCTCAGATTGATTGTGCTGCTTTATTTGGAGCAGCAGGTCAGTGTTTGTGTTTAGGACCGAAACCAAAGTGTGACATGAAGGGAAAGCTCAGAGAAATAAGATTTAATGAGGTTTATTACATTGTTGACTCCAGAGGATTTATTGAAATATTTTATTGAATATATAACATCCTTTATATTTACAATTGCTGACGTCTGAATGATTTCAATGGAACATATGCTTGTCACAGATGTATTATTTTTCATTATGATTATAACTTTGAGTTCAGAGTAAATCAGCTACACGTTGAGTGAGTTCTGCATCATCTCAGGTTCCTTCTACAGCCGCCGGACACTGCGTCAGGACGTCCTGGACACAGACGCTTGTTTCTGCTGCTCTTCAGTGAAGAACCACAAACCGCAGATGATGCTGGTAACAACGATAACTGAACTTTTTAAGGCTCGTCAGCAAATTCAAAAGCTATGGGACAATGTTTTTGAACCATTCTCATGAAAACTAATATCTGTATGTTTATTGTGTTTGTCAAATACAGCGACACTGATTTTAAATAAAAAATACTAAATTAATGCCATGATTCCTAATTATATCACAGGCTGCATAAAAAACAATGATTCAAAGTCATCAACTCAAATCTTATATAATTTTACACAAGTGACACAAGTTTTACTGATGAAGAATATTTGACTTTACATCACCGTGACAACACACTGAGGTTTTAATGAGGCAGCTCTGGTCAGTTTATCAGCCACTAAAGTAACATTTCAATGGAGGAAACTTGACTATTTACAGTAATAGTGTTGTTGAGGTCACAGCCTTCGTACAAACTGATATCACAAGGTTTTTAAATCACTGCTGCAAACTGACGTGTTTCAAATTTAATCATCAATAAAGTTTGCAACACTAAGAAATACACTCATTACCTCATTCAACTGATATATTCAGGTGCACTTTCTCACTTTGTTTGGTCGAGGTTCATCATTTCATTTTGAATCTTTATATACTGAAAACATCAGATTCATTTGGGATCAATGTGGGAATTACTTTTTTGTTTACAGCATTTTTATGACATGATTCTTAGACTTTTGATCCTTTGCATTTTATTTCACCGACATATAAATACACCTTGTATATATACATACATACACACACACACACACACACATGTTTTATATATATTTATACTGTATATAATTTTACACAGAGAAGCCTTTCTTTCATTCCTCTCTTCACTTTTGTGTGTCTGTGATCTTATGATGTGAATCTCAATGGATTGTTGCTATTGTTAAAAAAAGCTGTGAGCGAACGGCCGGGAATAGAAAATAAAAAGGTGATTATAACATGTACAGATCACAGTCGGTGAACTGGCTGTATTTTCAGGTAATGACGGCATGTCATCAACAGGGGGCGACAAAAGCCAGCTGACAAAACGAATGAAGACTTTCGCCTCCTGTCCCTCAGGACCGTTGTCAGGGTTCTGAGTGAAACGTGTCCCAGAACATCATTATTCGCAAATGTCATCATTTACAGACTTTTACAATTATGTATTTATATTTATATTGTTAACCTTAAAATTAGATTTCAACAAAATGCATCACATTCAGACTTTTCTTTTAAGGGCAGATTGTTTCACAACATTTCTCCTCTGACGTGTCACACTGTGGATTTGATTGACAGCATGCAAATCAGTGTTGACCTGTGTCAGCAGACGTTGGGCCCTCACAGATGTTTGTTCTGAGTCCAGTTAAGGTCACGACCCTCCTCGCCTCACTGCCTCGTAATTGGATTTTTTTTTTAACCATCATGAAAAAAGTCTGACATTTAAAATTTGGCTTTAACCTGTAAAACGATCAGATTGAAGGTTATTCAGGTTCCCGGGACACAATGATTAAGGCCTTTTCTTTTTAAATGTCAT
Source organism: Verasper variegatus (assembly GCA_026259375.1). Classification (NCBI taxonomy): domain Eukaryota; kingdom Metazoa; phylum Chordata; class Actinopteri; order Pleuronectiformes; family Pleuronectidae; genus Verasper; species Verasper variegatus. Next base: position 25,770,299 of record CM048045.1, read on the forward strand.
CACTGTTTGTGGCTCGCTCTCCTTCCCTGTTGCACTTCTGTCAACTGACAATACGTCCTTTTATCTCAGGGACATAAAAAGCTGCACATGGCAAATTCTTTAAAGATCCAACTTATTCCAGATGTGACTTTAACACCATCCTGCCTCATATCAGTGATTTCCAATTAGCTTCCACTGGGTCCGACTGATTTCGCCCACAGGAAATGATGATTTCTGGACTCAGCAATGTTATGTTTTTCTGTCCTGTGCAATAAAAGCATTTATAGTTTCACATGACAAATGTCATGTGCATTATATTTAGTTTTAATGTGTATCGATTTATTTGAGCTAGATGCTGCCATCATGTGCAAACAACGTGCCCAGTGCAGCTTCAGCAAACCCAACAGTCACAGCTGCATCACATTTGAGCTTCAGTCTTTCAATCAGTCTGCACTCGCTCAGTTCCTCTCTTCGACGTCCGCAGCAGGTTTCACGTGTCGCACCATCAAACATTCAGGCCGGTTTACATTCCAACATCTTCTTGAAGGCTTTCCTGAAGCTGTCGTCCAGGAAGGCGTAGAGGAACGGGTTGAGGCAGGAGTTGGCGTAGCTCAGGCTGGTGATGAAGTAAGAGATCCCGATCAGCAGGGGCGTGGTCATCAGGTCCGTCGTCAGGGCCACGATGGTGCTGAGGTGAAACGGGGTCCAGCAGAACAAGCAGACCGCCAAAACTATGAACACCATGATGGTGACTTTCTTCTTGGCCTTGTCCAGTGCCTTGGCATTGCTGTTGAGCCGCATGTTCCTCAGCTTGTAGAGCATCATGGTGTATAAGATGCAGATGGTAGACACTGGGATGGCAAAGCCCAGGATGAGTGTGTAGATCCGGCTGGCTTTGAACCACAGCCTCTCAGGGCTGGGGAAGCTGAGGACGCAGCTCTTTCTCTCGTCGTTTGGGTTTACGTAGACGCCTGCGAAAACAGTGAAAGGCATAACGACGAGGATGACGAGGATCCAGACGCATAATGAGATGATTTTGGCTGCTCGGTAGGTGCGGTAAGGCATTCGCTTGGACCTCACTGTCGCCAAGACGACCAGGTAACGATCGATGCTCATAACCGTCAGAAAATAGATACTGGAGAAGATGTTGTAATGATCGATGCTGAGGATGACTTTGCACAAAACCTCACCGAAAGGCCAGTAGTGCAACAAGTGCTCGGCGATGTTGATCGGAAGAACCAAAGTGAACAAGTCGTCCGCGATGGCCAAATTCAGGATGAACATGTTGGTGACAGTTTTCATCCTGGGAGCTTTGAGGATCACGTAGATGACAGCCGTGTTGCCCGTCAGTCCCACAGCACAGATCACCGAGTAGATGATGGGGATGATAATGTAAAGGTCAGCGTAGAGATAGAACTCAGAGGGAAGAGTGCAGTTCAGGTCAGAGCGGTTTCCTGACATGAGAGAGTAGAAGTCCACCGAGTCGTTGCAGACCGGCAGTGAACCGTCAGGGATGGACACATTCTCCATGTTGGAGAGACAATTACATGGAAACTGGTCAAACTAAGAATCTGTTCTGAGGCAAAGTCAGAAGAAAAAATATGATTCAGGTTTTCAGAGAAACATTTGAGTGTCTGTATTCCTTCATGTCCTCACACAGGGTGTGTCATTGCTCGCTGAGCTTAATTCAGATTTATTAATATTATCCATCAAGAGCTCAGCCTCTGACCAGCAAACAGGCGTTAGAGCCACAGTTTCCAATCGGAGGTCCAGGGAACACACGCAGGTCACTGAGCAGCTGGGAGCAGGTCTGCTTACAGAATATTAGGATCATTATTTTCCACTGACGCTTCACTTTCAGACATCATTTAAAACCTGTTCTCACCTGCAGACCGTTACAGTGTCTCAGTGTCTGAGGAGACAATCTGAGCAGAGTCTGTCTATCAACGCTCCTCTTTCCTCTCAGGGTTGATTTTATATTCACAGATTTCTAAAACATTTCCTCAGGGTTCATTCTTCTGTTCAAATTAACATTCAAACAGTTGATGTTGCATTTGTCCTCCTCCTCTTCCTGTCCTCCTCCTGTGATTCCCCAACAGCAAAGAGACGAGAGTCCACAAAATGACTGTCCAATAAAAAGTTGATGCTCACATAAGGTTTAGTGAGGCGATGTTTCCTGGTGCGTTCCGGAGACGGAGCCCGGGCTTTATGCACGAGTGACGTCTCTGGAGATCACGGTCTAAACACCAGTGGAGACAGATGCAGGGACGAGTTTTACAGCAGCAGATTGTGTCAGTGGAGAAAAACGTCCAGGAATAAACGAGCTGAATCAGAATCATCCACAGTCAACGATGTTTCCTCTCAGATGAAACAGACACTGATGAAGCTGTCGTCTTTATTCCAAATGTGCAGGAGAATTAAAACGTGATTTAAATCGTCTCTTTACCTTTTGTCCTTGCGTCACCAGAAACATATGATCCAGGATGAAATGAGTCAAAATCCATCAAGTCAGTTCAGTTCATCTTCTCTGTGTCTCCAGGTCCTGAGCTCCGGACTGAGCTCAGAGGAAGATCCACGGATCTCCAGCCTCCAGACCTCCCTCCCTCTCTCTGTCTCTCTCTCTCTCCCTCTCCCTCCCTCCCTCTCTCTCTCTCTCTCCCTCTCCCTCCCTCCCTCCCTCCCTCTCTCTCTCTCTCTCTCTCTCTCTCTCTCTCTCTCTCTCTCCCCCCCCCCCCCCCCTCTCTCTCTCTCTCTCTCTCTCTCCCTCTCTCTCTCTCTCTCTCTCTCTCTCTCTCTCTCTCTCTCTCCTCCCCCCTCCCTCCCTCTCTCTCTCTCTCTCTCTCTCTCTCTCTCTCTCTCTCTCTCTCTCTCTCTCCTCCCCCCCTCCCTCCCTCTCTCTGTCTCTCTCTCTCTCCCTCTCTCTCTCTCTCTCTCTCTCTCTCTCTCTCTCCCCCCCCCTCCCTCTCTCTCTCTCTCTCTCTCTCTCTCTCTCTCTCTCTCTCTCTCTCCCCCCCCCCCTCCCTCCCTCTCTCTGTCTCTCTCTCTCTCTCTCTCTCTCTCTCCCTCTCCCTCCCTCCCTCTCTTTCTCTCTCTCTCTCTTCCTCCCTCCCTGTCTCTCATATATATATAAACACACACTGAAGTTCAGTTCTGGAACTCAGATCCAAAGACCTGATGAAGGCAGCGTGGACGTGTGTCCTGCTAAGAGCTGCTTTGGTTGAGACCAGTGGAGACACAGAGGAAAGTGTTTGTTTACAGAATGAACTGATAACTGGGACGACTGGAGGAAAGAATGATGCTGGATCCAGAGCTTATTGCTGGTTGTGTGTGTGCAGGAAGGTGAAGATGATCCTGGAGCAGAAAAACAGGGCACGTTACAAAAAGCATAACACGAGGAATCACAAAGTCAGAGACTGTACAGAGGATAAATATCTACAGGGAGCTGATAACAACCAGGAGGTGATGAGAGAGAGAGCGACGCTGTTCTCATACTGCAGCTGATGGGAGATGAGTGGCAGCTGTGCAGACTGGGAGGAGCAGAGCCTCAGAGCACTCTGGGAAACTGAGGCTGAAAACCAGGATTATGACAATAATCAATAAAAAACACCTGAATCCATTTAATAGCTTTTGTGTGACATTGACACATCGGTGGTAATTGTACCAATCAGAAACAAACAAAGAACAAGTTAAAAAAAGAGCTTTATGCATCTACGTCACTGTGGATAACATCTGAGGCCAAATGGCCCTAAAAGACCAGTTAGTTCTTTCCATGACAGCCCCTCTTTAATCTGTGAGCTCTCAGAGAACGTAAACATCCTGACACAGAGCCGGAGGTGGTGCACTGATGAAGCAGCAGCCTTTTATAGCGACAACAGGGAGAATCGTTACAGCTCCTGCTCCGGTGAGTGATAATCTTCTACGAGAACAGTGAACACCAAATATGCCGTAGAAAGGATAGTGACTGCAATGATTTCCTACATGTTTACAGCCAATTAAAGCAGCTTCTGGATAAAAATAAACCCTACAGCTGCTAATCAATCATCCAAACAAACCACGGCCAACAGATCCATTCATCGGATTTAACATCCAGAAGATCATCATACTTGGACCAAACTTCAGATTCCTGCCTCTCCAGAAGCAGCCTATAAGTTGAAGGATTTGACTCCCCATGAGTGTCGTGCCCAGGAACCTCCTGGCTGGGTGTTAGACTGCCTGCAGTCGTTGAAATGATTGGTCAGTCGTCCAGATACATAGATATAAGCAGCCACAACGCAACTCGTAAATATACAAGGAGCTCGTGAGAGTCCGAATGGCATCACCTTGAACTGGAACGCTTGTCCTTCAAACAGGAACCTCAGGAACTGCCTGCGGTGCAGCGCAATTGACACATGAAAATCAGCATCTCTGAAGTCTACTGACACATCTGCCATCAGCTGCCTGCTGCTGCTGTGCACGTGAAACATCTGCTCTCAAATTTCTCATCAGCTGTTTTTCTTGTGAACTTGGATTTTTTGTGTCCTTCAAAATTCCCCCACCAATAAGATGCCAGGTGAAGTGATGATAAGTGAAATAGTCTAATGCAGGGTTCCCAAACTTTCCCATGCCAAGGACCCTCAGATAGCATAAGCCTCCTACAGTTTATCTATCCTGGGTTTTATGGCTGTCAGACGAAGGTCGTTCTCCACTTGCAGACGTGCTCTGTGCTTTGTTTTCAACACCTTCGATGTAGAACAGAGGCATGTGGTGGCAAATGAAGAGGAGATTTCCTTCCTCCGAGTTTTAGATGCCAAGGCGGTATTCCGTGGTTGTGGCAGTTTTGCAGCTGAGTCATCTTCGGTCTGGTTGTCGGATCTTTGTCTTTGTCGTACAGCAGCTGATCCCAGTCACAACTGCAGTCCATTTCAATGACTGTAATAAGATCATTTAAGTTACTAAAATCTTTTAGTCAACTCAGTTTCCTCAATGTTTCTAAGAACATCACATGGTAGAAGATCTTTTCTTACTTTAAACTAGTTTTCATCATTTCTTCTGATGAAGGAAGCAGAGACGTTGGCAGATTACAGTTTATTCATGAAAATGATTGACAGCTGCAGGTTAATATACAGATCTTATATAAGATTTTATAGAAAGATCATCTTGAGAATCTGTTCAAAATATTATGAAACAGTTTAGAACAGTCTTGTTCTTGAGGTGAAACCTGTGTTTTATACATATTTGATACTGTTTGATCTCTTATCTCCAACTTAACCTGGAGAAGGTTCAGTATAAGTTACCATGGTGATTTACCCCAAAAACAAGAGAACGAGCTTCGTAGGACTGAAAACTCTGAATTCGACGTTACTGATCCTGCTTCATAGCACAGACGTTACAGCGGCTTCGTGTCTGTTCAGTTGACGAAGATGCTTCATGAGTCATTTGTTCATCCACAGACCTGGGGAAGTGACTTCTCTCCACATGTTGCCTGTGAATGTGTTATTGTTCCATGAAGCAGACTGAAGTGGTTTCCACAGGGTTGTTCAGAAAATGGGGGGGGTGCTGTCAGTCCGACAATAATAATAATAAAAGAATTATTAATGACAAGGATCCCCCTCCCACCAACACAACATAATATCAATAAACCAGTAACAAGGAACTGTCACCTCCAAAGCTGCACATTCACAACACAACAGGAAATACACAATTGAATTCAGTGCATATATGAAAGGGCATAAAACACCAGAGCGTGTTTGTTAGTGCACGTGCATTAATCTGTTCTTCCAGTTCAATAAAACACAAAGGAATTCAAAAGTTTTAGCATTGACACAAACAGCTGAAGCTGCTGAGCTGCTTCTGTGAACCACACACGGAGCCGCTGTGACGATCAGGCTGGATTCGAACTGCGTGGTGTTGAGTATGTTGCTTATTAGATTGTGGGTTTGAGCCGAGGATGTGACCATGAGTGATAACATGAGCCCCAGGCAGGCGACGACAGGGATAACACTGATCATCACACAATGGTGATTCAAACTAATTGTATGTTTCCCTGTGTCCCACTGTGCATGCGTGTGTGTGGGTATATATATATATATATATATATATATATATATATTTTTTTTTTAAGAAAACTGCTATAATGTGAGGAATATACATCCTGTGATGCTACTTTCAGAACCTCATTCAGAGTCTGAATAGTTTCACCCATGTCTGTTTATTTATCAGGATTTCACAAATACTTCAAAACTTATTCCACAGATGGAGAGATGGAGCTTGGATGATGATGATGGAGCAAATACAGATTTGTTATTCCTTTGTGTTATATGACAATTAATTTAGATAATCACATCCTTTCTTATTTCTTCTGAGAGCACTTGTTTCTTTCCCTTCAAATCTCTCTTTTTCATTCTCCTTTCATCTCTCTCTTCTTCCTCTCTCTCTGTCTCCCCCACCATCTTCAGCCGTCTCCGCTCTTATCCGGTAATCACTGCTGCTCACGCTTACTTTCCTCCAAATGTGCTGCTCCTCCCTCTCCGCTCCCTCCCTGTCAGGATGATCTGCCTCGTCTCTCTCGTTGCCTGGCAACGCAGCTAACCACAGTGGGCTAATTACGCGAGACATCCTGGTCCAGCTGTCCATAAGGGTGGGGGTGGGGTGGGGGGGGGGGATAATGTGTATAAGTAAATTAATCCGTCTGTTATTTTAGATTTGGAGAATAGTGAAATGAAACACTGCTTGAAATACACACACACACACACACACATATGTATATATATATGTATATATATATATATATATATATATATATATACACAGTGACAGATCTGGAATCCCAGTGTTCGTCCCAGTCCCACAGTCTGACTAAATCTTTCAGCTTGGTAAATAGGATGAGAACACGGATAATACCATTTTGGGTCTAAGTCAGTGCAGCAGGGTGGAGAAATGGTCCCTTCACAGATAAATGAGTTATCTACAATTCACTCGGTCTGGTCTCAGTCTGCTGCTGCTGCTGTGGAAGTTTGTAGAAAAGATCATTACTGAGCCTTTGTCTCAGTGTGAACTTGTGTGTCTGACTCAGTTGCCTGTGTCGTATAGGATTTGTAACATGGTTTTGGCAAAGGACGTTGCCACCGGGGTCTCACCAGCAGCCAGAGACAAACCATTTGCTTTTCAGCATCTGTTTAATGTCTTTTAACACACGTGAGCAAACATAAATTAAATTAAACTTGAAGGGGTCCAGCAGCTTCTGTTGGACTCCTTTAAGTTTCTCTCCTTGAATAAGAGCAGCTTTTTTAATTCACTACAAGGATTCTGCTCCACACTCACTTATGTTGGCAGATAAAACCTTGTGTTGACACATCTCTTCCATTTACTAATGTTAATAAAACAGAAGGAAATTCACGTGTTTATTTTCATTAATGATCCTTACAAAAATGTTTTTTTTTAAGTAGCAAGTAGTCCCACAGTGATTCAAATAAATCATGTGTAGAAATAAAATAATAATCGTTTTATCATCACAGCCTTTGGATATCAAATCATGACATTCCCCCTAATTCAGAACCGTGTAATAAACCATCTGCTGCCTCGAGTTGACTTAAACTGTGACTTGTCAAAATAAGAAAATCACACCTGACATTTCAATGGAAAACACACTTGTTCATGTTCGGTTTCATATTAAAGCTCCGGGTTGACACGCTGGTCACTCAGTGAAAAGCAGCTGCAGGTTGATGTTAAATCCTCCTGATGTTGAATTCCAGCCCAAAGCCTCAGTGTGAACTGTGTCACTGCTTTACATCAGGCCGAGAGCTGGATGGCAGCAAATACATATTCCTGTTCTCATGTTTCCCTTTCTTTCTCTCCCAGATGTTCTCAGGCTTATTGTTGAGGTGCAGTTCATTTGAAACAGCTGTTTTACAACGTAACCCTGTGAAAGTCCAACAACAGACAAATCCTAGGGTTCTTCTTCAAAATGACATCAGTGAGTCATTTGTGAGTTCTGCTCTGTGGTGTCTGCTTTCTTCAGGAGAGGAGAGAAAATGGAGGTGAAAGAAGATGTGAGGTGGAGAACAGGATGGACAGAAGGGTGGAGGGTGAAGTGAAGGATGACAGTTGATGAATGACTCATTGATTCTGACAAGTGAACCTTTGTTATTCCAGCAGCTGTTGAAACAGAAGAGTGAAGACTGGACCACGTGCACAAACCGACGAATAATGTTGCTCCATAACTCAGGCAGGTTGTAAATAATCAACTGGTGCATAAAAAGCTCCTGACACCATCTGTGTTATGGAAGAAAATAACATCCCAATACAACTATGACTCTCTCATGGTGAGCAGATGATATTTGGTTCCCCTTTAATTTCAGGGTTAGTTTATGGAAGAGGACGTCACATCAGCCTGAATCTTCATCAAACTGAGACACAGGTCGCAGCTCATTGCCACCTGTGTGTCTGTTCTGTAGTTCAAACACTGTCGAACATTACAAACCACTAGTTCTGCTTCTTTTGACTGTTCCACATCTGTGTGCATTATATTACCGTAACCATGATGATTCACAGCCCCACATCTTTGATCTCATCCTTTCACATCGTGTTTGGTTCAGACCTTCAGACTTTACAGTTTAGTCAGAACCAAAATATCAGGTGTGAAAGGTTCAATCAACCAAAATGTATCTGGGTCATTGGCTGCATGAGCAACACATGACGGCTTCTGGTATGATCACTGTATTTCCTCGAATAAAAGCACGGCTATATATGCAACCAAATGTCAGGACTCTTCGGTATAAAGCTGAGAATCCTCTGGTCCTGCAGTCACAATCAAAAGCTGGTAAAAACAAACTGGCGTTAGATGTTAAGGACTAGATGTCTGAAGACGGCATTTCAATGATAAAGTTGACTGTAACTGATCTGATGGACACGTTCGCTCAAGCTAAACAAACAGGGGGAAGGTACTGGGCTAAAAAATACAATTATCTGGTATTTGTTTAAAGAGCAGCTGCTCTTCATCGTCGGTGCTTGAAACATCAGAGGGTTTAGGCGAACACTGGCTGAACATGGCTCAGGTTTATTGTCTTGATGAATTAGAATAAACACGATAATGATGAAACAAGAACGGATCCAAAAACACTAATGTTTGAAATGAAAGGGAAAAAACAACTCAGAGTGAAACCTGTTCCAATTGTAAAACTGTGTTTTCACTGTATTTGTGCCCAAAAGCTTTTTCCAACCCATTTTGTTCTCTTAACGCTATAAATATATAAATATATTTTATTCTGCAGAGTTTGGGTTTTCCTTGTTTTTTTATCGGTGAAGCAGCTGAACTGTGATAAGAATCTGGAATGAAGAGGTTTGGTGCAGCTCTGGACCAGTTCAACGTTTATATATATATATATATATATATATATATATAATCTCAAACATTTCCTGTGTTCAGGTGTGTATGTGCACATTTTACAGTAGTTTTAAGAAATGCGTAGATAGGATTTATCTATCCTTGCTGCACAGTCGGACCTACGCTCTTGAGGAGTTCCAGGTTTTAATCCCTTCACTGGATCTGCCCTTTGAAGTCTGTCGTTAGCTACTAATTGCACCAGTCTCATTTATCGGCTCTCGTAGTTCGGCCACATTATCCTCATCTCTGGGGGTCTTCTCTCCATCCTTCTCCCTCATCCCATCTTCTTCTATATTCTCTTTCTCTGCACACAACAGCGCTTTGATCCATAATGAAGTGACTTCATCCTGCTGACGTTCAGCAACACAGACAAAGACGCAGCCTTTTGAAAATCCAAACCCAAGTTCTTGTTTTCACAGGTGGGATGATCAGTTACTGGGTTCAGGGAGGTTTCAGGAGTTCTGACCTTCAGGAAATATTTTTAAAATCCAGTCATCTTGTTACCATGATGTTAGATTTTCTGACGACATCATTACTGGAAGAGCGTTTGTGTTTCAGTGAGATTCAGCTCTGATCAGTCAAAGTGCTGCTGGATACAAACCGAGCCTGAGGGTCCAGGAGATGAAACACAAAGATGAATTTCTTCTGTTTTCTTCTTCTCTTCCTGTTGCTCACGTCTCCTCCTCCTCGTCCGTATGTCTGGTCGTGAAGTTCTATCTTTAGTGCTGTATCCTTTTGTGTTCATGCTCTTACTCTATATTCATCCTCTCAATCATTTCTTCTTATTTTCATTTTATTCTGCAGAGTTTGGGTTTTCCTTGTTTTTTTATCGGTGAAGCAGCTGAACTGTGATAAGAATCTGGAATGAAGAGGTTTGGTGCAGCTCTGGACCAGTTCAACGTTTAACAGAAGATAATCTTATGTTCATCTTTATATCATTGCTGGATATAAATGTCTGATTTGAAAATGATTGTGATTTTAGTTTATTGTGTGATCACTTCAGCTGATGAAACACTCGGATCTGTCTTTTCTTTGTCCACTAAACAGTTAACTTTTAAGTTGACCTGAAACACCTCTCGCTGACTCAGAGTCGTCGTCAGTGCCTCTCAGTCGTTCTTTCATCTCCTTTCCTTCCTTTTATCTGGAGCTGCACTCTCCTCTCTCTCAGTGGGTGTTCACTGCAAACGTGTAGGTAAATTGCCACTCGAGGCACTTCAGTGCGTTCTTGTCAAAAAGCATGTGTTGGTAAATTGCCACTCAAGGTCAGCTGAAATTGGCCTGGAATCCGAATGTGACGATGGTGAAGATACTGCATGGCCCATGTGCTGTGCCTCCTGCAGAGCTGCTACTATACGTTTGTCCTGTGGCCACAAAACATCCTGGTAGCTGCTGTGAAATCAGGAACTTTCTCATTTTGGCTGAGTGGTAGAGCAGTTGTCCTCCAACCAGAAGGTCGGCAGTTCAATCCCCAGTCTTTCCCATCTCCATGTCAAAGTGTCCTTGGGCAAGATGCTGAAACCCGAATTGCCCTTCATTGCTGCTAATAGATGCACTGTGTGAATGTAAAGTGCTTTGAGTCATCAAGACTAGAAAAGCTCTGTATAAATACAAATCAGTGTGATTTCATGTTAAAATATAACAACCTTCACTGATTTCCATTGAAATGTGTACTTTACATTATTAATCTTGTTGGTGTGTCTCTTGCTTTATTTCTCAATTTATTTCTTAATCTAATATTAACAATTGTACTACAAAAGTTAAATTTACATTCAGTGTTACTCACCAAGCGTCAACTTTATTTCCTCCTCCATGAAAGATTTACATTTAAGTGAAAATGGTGTACATTCATGTTTCATAGCTTCTTTTGCCATAATTCACTGGTGTATTAAACCACATGTCTTGGAGATAAACTCAACAGGGACTAAAGGCCCCAGAGAACTTTACTTTCTGTAAATCATACACAAAGAATTCATGGATATATAAATGAATATTACTTTCCATTAAAGTTGTTGTATCTCAGAGCAGAACTGAAAACTTTCCTCGGGATTTGTTCAGAAGACATTTCTCTCAAAGACAATAAACTCCTCAGTGAGAAATTTGTCTTGGTCTTGAGGGCTGCACACTTTACCTTTAGTAATAATATGAGTAACTAAAGTAATAAAAACAAGTTGGATACTAGTAAATAACCAATAACATAATGAAACCAAATCAAAATCCAAACATGGAGCAAATAAATGTGATGAAAATGAATAAATCTGAGCCTTTGTCTGAGAAAACAGATCCAGAGTTAATAGACTTTCACCTGTTTCAATCTAAATGTGAAAACACCAGTTACTCACCAGGGCTTGTTGACATCTCTGCCCTTTGCAGACTGGAAGTTTTATGGATCTTAGTTTCCCCAGCGGTCTGCTAATCAGATCTTCTGCAGTCGACATACAACATCAGAAAGACTTTTGTTTTCTGATGATTTGATTGGGAGTGATAACACTGTACTTTTGTTAAGAAAGCAGTTATGTTTGGATCGATCAGGGCAATAAAACCGAATGCTTTCCAAATCTATGACTCTGAGCTGTGGCGTCTGGAAAGACTTTGTCCCTGCAACCTTTCACATCTGTATCTTCTTTTAAATCCAATAGGTTGTCTGGTTTTCCAGGTTCTGCAGTTCTGTATTTGTTCTCCTTCTGTCGGCCTTACACAATTTATTGGTTCATTTCAAAGTTTGAAAAGCAGTTTTTGGTCTTTTCTTACTAATTTTGTTCTATTGTTAAGCTGCTCCTGTGTCTTCATCCACCACAGTAATGTCACAAAACGTTTTCATTTAGATGAAAGACCAGAGTTATCAACATTTATCATTTCCAGATTCTGCAGGAAGATTGAAGAGAGTAATGTAAAATTCAGAGCTTTAGGGGCAACGCAGATTATAATCATGTACTTTGTTGTAAGTTCATTGTTCATAATAGTACTAGTGGTAGTAATAGTAGTAATACAGGATTGTACATAAGGAATGTTGCTGCAACAATAACAGGAGGAAAATAACAACATTAAAGATACGCAGCCGTCGATGGACTCTGACGTTGTGATAAACACTCTGATCGACCTGCAGTGAATTCTAGTCAAATGTATGCAAATGCAAACAGAGCTTGTACAGTAGGATTATATGTTGACACCATAATAAATAATAAAAATAACTATTTGGTGCATTAACAAATTATCTATTTATGGTTGATAAAAGAAACTAAATGTTAAAACCTGTTTCTTGCTACTGTTATGTTTGTTTTAGTCATTCTTCAATCGTCCAATACTAATTCACTGACTGCAAATTACTCCAATAGTTCCTAACAGTAAAGTCTGAAAGCTACAACATAATAAAAGGAAATAAGGTCTGTGTGTGGGGACAAAAACCTTTTGACCATTAAACTTTCCTTTCACTAATTCACTCAAATGTGAATATCAAACATGTTCAGGTCTGCTGGTGATAAGTGAGGAAACAACAGGAGTTAAATACGTCAGTGTCACAGAGAAGTTTCCCTGTTTTCCTGCACAGACGGTTGTTGAGACAGATGCTGATTTAAAAGCTGGAGGGAGACAGGAAGTAGAAATGAGCCTGTTCATAGACGTGCTGCGATAAACAAGAAGTACAAGAAGAGTGAGTTCTGTTTTATTCACTTTTAAAGTGTGAGCAATGGGCAGAAACTGTTTAGAAGATGCAAAACTGAGTGAAGTGAAATGAATTGATGTGAAGTTATATTCAAGCAACTCTCTCACATCGACAGTTCTTCCTTTGAAATTAAATCAAAGCTGCCGCTGAGGCACCTTTGTAATTCTACTCTATTTTTCACTTAATTCAATAAATGTGAAAAAAGCAGTCGATTCGTTTATGACTGTTTTTATTAAATTATTGAGACGGCTCCATTTTTTTTAAGTGACATGTTTGGATGTTTTTGTATAAAAAATAAAAATATGAAAAGAAGGAACAAAGAACAAATGCTTTCATATAAATATATAACTTGACTTATTGATCCAAACATAAATCATCTTTTATCTGATATGAATAAAAAACATTGTTCGTGGATAAAAGAAACTTGATTGTAAGTTCTACTTCGTTAACGTTTGCACAGGAGGCTTCGCTCAGTCGCTGCTGGTTCTCTGTGCTCAGAACAAAGTGTCTGGAATCTTCTTGTGTTCGACTCCTTTCACGTTTGAGAATAACATCAGGATGTGGAACTGTGAGTGATCTTCATTCAAACATCTCCACGTTTAACTCACACCTCTGAAAACAAGAGACATTGTTCAATTGAACATGAATTTAGATACTTCTGAAGAGGTTTGAATAATAAAAGCTTAAAATATAATTAAAAATAATTAAAATTATGGCTATGTACACTGTACTTTCTTGATTCTTGTTGTTCTGGGTTAGTACCCTCATGGTTGAATGCACTTATTGTAAGTCGCTTTGGATAAACCCCCAGCGGACCCTCCACTGCCTCTACTGCTTCTCCGAGCAACAACCCCCCACCTCCCCCCATCACCCCCTGCCCCTCACCTCCCCCGTCACCACCTCCCCCCACCCCCCCGCTGGCTTTCATCACAGACCTTTTCACACCTCCCTCACCCCGGACATCCTCACATCACCCACTGCCCCCCACCACCTCCTGCAACACTCACCTCTCTGCACCACCCTCATCACCACCACCCTCAAACCCACCACTTACATCCCCCACCCCCCAGTCTGGACTCCACTTCACAGCCAACCAGGTGAGGAGAGAGCTAGAGAGGCTCAAACAGAGGAAAGCTGCGGGACCGGACCGCATCAGCCCTCGTGTGCTGAAGGCATGTTCCAGCCAGCTCTGTGGAGTTCTCCAGCACCTCTTCAACCTGAGCCTACACCTTCAGAGAGTGCCAGTGCTCTGGAAAACATCCTGCCTGGTCCCAGTGCCCAAAAAAGGACGTCCTGCTGCACTGGAGGACTACAGGCCGGTGGCACTGACCTCTCACATCATGAAGGTAATGGAAAGACTGGTCCTGGCACACCTCAAACCGCTGGTGTGCCCATCACAAGACCCCCTGCAGTTTGCATATCAGCCCCATGTTGGGGTTGATGATTCTATCATCTACCTGCTGCAGAAGGCTTACTCCTCCCTGGACAGACCCAACACCTCAGTCCGGATCATGTTCTTCGACTTCTCCAGCGCCTTCAACACCATCCAGCCCAGACTGCTGAAGGCCAAACTGGAGGGCACGCGGGTGAGTGCTCCCCTCATCGCTTGGGTCGATAACTATCTGGCGGGCAGGCCGCAGTTTGTGAGATTACAGAACTGTGTGTCTGATCGTCTGATCAGTAACATCGGGGCCCCCCAGGGAACTGTACTGTCCCCCTTCCTCTTCACCACATACACTGCCGACTTTAAGTACTGCACTGAGTCGTGTCATCTGCAGAAGTTCTCTGATGACACGGCCATTGTGGGGTGTGTTGAGGGCGGGAGGGAGGCCGAGTACAGGGACCTGGTTGACCGCTTTGTGAAGTGGTGTGGGGAGAACCACATGCAGCTCAACGTGGCGAAGACGAAGGAGATGGTGGTGGACTTCAGGAGGAACAAGCCCCTGCCCTCTCCTGTCTGCATCGGTGGGACGGATGTGGAGGTGGTACCTACATACAAGTACTTGGGTGTCACACTGGACAATAAACTGGACTGGTCCACCAACACAGAGGCCGTCTACAAGAAGGGCATGAGCCGGCTTTACTTCCTGAGGAGGCTCAGGTCCTTCAATGTCTGCAACAAGATGCTGCAGATGTTCTACCAGTCTGTTGTGGCGAGCACCATCTTCTTTGCTGTGGTGTCCTGGGGTGCGGGCATCAAGGCAAAGGACGCCAACAGACTGAAAAAACTCATCCGGAAGGCAGAGTCTGTGGTTGGCTCTAAGCTTGTCACCCTAGAGGAGGTGGTGGAGGACAGGATGCTGGCAAAACTGCTTGCAATCATGGACAATCCCTCTCACCCCCTCTACAAATCACTGGACAAGCTAAGGAGCAGCTTCAGCCACAGACTCATTCAACCCCGCTGCTCTAAGGAACGATACAGGAAATCGTTCCTCCCAACCGCAATAAGACTGTACAATTCTGATTCTTTGTATTGTATTTTATTGTATTTGTATTGTATTTTATTGTATTGTATTTTATTGTATTCAAATATACCGGCTGCTATGACGACTTAATTTCCCTTCGGGGATGAATAAAGTAATCTATCTATCTATCTATCTATCTAAAAGCGTCAGCTAAATGAAAAATGTAAATGTAATGTATGTAATGTATTGAGCATTATTCCACTTGAATATTTTTAACTTGAACTCCATTGTGAAGGACGAGATGAACATATCATATGTTGGTAAACAGCTGTAACGCTGGATCCTCAGTCTTATCAGCGTAAACAGAGCTGCAGCTGATAAAAACTAATAATGACTAAGTTTTCACATTCAGTTTTATTGGTAATCACATGAAGTGTGATAAGTTACATTTACCTGTAATAAACTTTATTGGATGTGTTTACCAGGCAGTAACAAAAGTGTCATAATGGCTGATGATCTCTAACAGCCGACACATTCAAGAGAAATGTGATGACTTTGTAATTTATGTTGTTGTCGGACACAACCTGTCTCATGGAGAACTAGTCAATCAATCAATCAATCAAATTTTATTTGTATAGCCCATAGTCCGGGCCTTTGTTCCATCCAGACGTGGTTATTGTAATTCCTTATCATCAGGCTCCAGCAGGAAGTCGTTAAAGACTCTGCAGTTTGTCCGAAACGCTGCAGCACGTGTCCTGAAGACAACCAGGAACAGAGACCACATGTCTCCTGTGTTAGCTTCACTACACTGGCTTCCTGTTACATTGAGAATTTAAATCCTCGTCCTCACCTACATTAATAAAATGGCAGCATCGAACCTTAAAGAGCTCATCGTACCTTATCACCACTGGAGCCCTGAGCTCCCAGAACTCAGGCTGTTGTCCCTAAAGTCTCTAAAGCAGAGGAGGAGCCAGAGCTTCAGCATCGAGCTCCTCTCCTGTGGAATCATCTCAGCTTCAGTTGTGGAGGCTGACTCCCTCTGTACGTTGAAGATTCAAACCTTCCTTTAGGATAAAGTTATAGTTCGAGCTGGTCCAGGTTTGTCTTGGACCTTAGTTCTGCTGCTGAAGGTCTAAAATGTCGGGGGACACATGACACATGGAGCTTCTCTTTTAAATTAAAAATAAACAATCATTGTTCAGGTGAGGGTCAGCAGCAGGAGGAGAAACTCCTGAGAATGTAACTGACTAAGACGTTTGTGTCTCACATACAGAACCTCCAGAGATCAGTGCAGGTCTGAAACAGCTGAATTCTCTTTGTGGATTTGTTTGGTGAAACTGTTGTTTCCTGTTGGTGTTAATAGCTGGAAAATATATATAAAATATAACCTGAATCATATATAAAGTTGTTTTATATATGTACTATATGTGGTAGAAAGAATGAAGACAATGTGTGAAGGTAATATGCTCCATCTCTGTGGTGAAGGTTGTAAATCACTTAAACAACCAATGGATATAAAACCTTGTCCCACTCGGAGAACGGGCCGATCCAGTCGGTTATTACAGGATCTCATTACCTGAGAAGTGTCGTTTCAGAGCGAGAGCCTCGTGGCATCAGTGAAATAACACCGGACGCCGCACAGCCAGACATCTTGACTCCATGACAACCACCTTTCATTTTCCCTAATGTTGGAATATCACCTCCCAACACCTCCGTACCCAGAGACCCGGTCACATGATCAGAATCAGAATCAGAATCAGAATCAGAATCAGAATTATTTTTATTGCCAAGTATGTTTACACAAACAGGAAATTGCCTTGGTGTGGCTGGTGCATAAGAACAACAACAGACTTAAAACAACAATATATACGGTAAAACAATCGAGCGTGTGTGTGTGTGTGTGTGTGTGTGTGTGTGTGTGCGTGTATGTGTGTGTGTGTGTGTGTGTGTGTGTGTGTGTGTGTGTGTGTGTGTGTGTGTGTGTGTGTGTGCGTGTGTGTGTGTGTGTGTGTGCGTGTATGTGTGTGCGTGCGTGCGTGCGTGCGTGCGTGTGTGCGTGTGTGTGTGTGTGTGTGTGTGTGTATGTGTGTGTGTGTGTGTGTGTGTGTGTGTGTGTGTGTGTGTGTGTGTGTGTGTCTGAGCAGAAGACAACATGAGACCATCCCTCTGGCCTTTTAAAAGATGCCCTTTTCAAGAAATATTCTTTTCTTCTTCACTGCACAGACATAGACATGGTTGACATTTTCTTACCACCTGCCTGTGACATGCTCACACTCTCTCTCACACTCAGGCTGGAAGGTGTGGACCCGCTGCTGCAGGTAGAAAAACTGCATCAGCGTCTGTAGCTGGAGACTTGAAGTATTTGTCTGGTCCAGGCTGAGAGATCATGCTCAGTATGTGCAGCACATGTGTAGGTTACAGGTGTTACCCTGTCGTCTGATGGATGGATATTATACAAGTGTCGACCCACTGTGACGTCAACATGTTGGTTTGTGAGCTGCTGTTCTGAACATTTTGTCCAGCACCATCTTGTTTTTTTCAAACCAGAAGTAACCTTATTTGGAGGAGCGGGGTGGCTCAGAGACCCCAGCCACTCATTCAAATAGACGGACAGTATCTACGCCTTACTGCATATGGTGCTTTATTCTCTTCCACCTCACTCATAGAAATCAAAGAAATCTTATTGTAAGCAGAGATAATTGCTCATCTGAGAGATATCAAGTGAACTGCAGTGTCTTCAAAGCCTTACTCTCTTAACCTTTACATGCTGCAAATGACTGTCTCCTGATACTCACTCCCTATGGATGCCCCTGTTAACCGTATTTTAAATATCGATTCATGGATGAGAACCTTTCTTCAGCTCAACCAGGACAAAACTGAAGTTTGAGTTGTTGGTCCTGAAGCACATAGATAATGTGTATAAAGAACAGATGGATGGAAAGAATATAAAGATGAAGACTGAAACTTTTAATGAGTCTATGTTGAGAAGTGAAACTAGTCTCTCTGCAGTTACATAAGACTCATAATGAGCCACAGGCCTGTTCTTAATAGACACCCACACAACAATATCACTATAACATTAATAACATGGAGTCCTGGAGCAACTTTAAAGTTTTTTAATTTACTTCAGTCAGAAAAATCATAGAATGAAGAAGAATCTGTGAATGTAACGTGTTGCTTTTCAGAGGAAGAAGGTTATCCTCTTCTTCATGCTATATTGAATTAACCTTGAATACATCCTGGTCTGTCTGTGTGGGACTTCTGACCCAGAGGGAAGGAGCCTGAAATAAGGAGTCGTGCCACTGCAGCATTTGGGAAAACTGTGCCTCTGTAATGATGATTTTGTTTAAAGTGCCGCTGGTGAAAGACATGTTTTTATAATGTAAAAAATGTATGTCATGTATTGAACTTATTGAAAAGCTGCACTGACTTTAGCTTGTATACATTTAGACACTGGGCTTGTATAAGGAAGACTATACTCAGGTATAAGAGATCAGATCAGAAAATTCTGTTTTCATGGGTGTTCAGGAAATCGTGTCCATCTGTTCACTTTTTACTGCTTCCCCGCGGTTGCATCACGATGGCAGCAGGTGGTGATGTCCAGTGTTCCTTCTCCTCCTGGCTGATCACGGAGCGTTTCCACACCAGATGAGGTACAATTGCTTAGTTTTACTGTATTATATGATACACTGAAGGAAAAAAGGTTCTGGAGAACTGAAGTCAAACAGCATGATACTGGAACCATTGTTCCACCGTGTGAGTGGGAATCATCTGCAACAGTGTGGAGTAAGACACCAGGGTTTTCTGAGCAGAGCCAGGTCTGCAGAGAGGAAACCACAAAACCACGGTCCAAACCATAATGATTGGTTCCAATAGTGCAGACAATATAGATTATTACTTCTACTACTATACAGAACATAAAGTAGAATATTTATTCACTTCATCCTCTCCTCTGCTATTTCATCCCTTTTGATACACAGCAGAAATTTCAAATCAGTTCATGTCCTAATTTTGAAAACTGATGCAGGAGAGAAAATCCCCAGAGTTTTATTTGGTGCTAAATTTAAACAGGTTTTCAGGACACATCAAGTCAACATTCATCCATCGAATGTGTTTTCTAACTCAAACTAAATTTCTCTCTTTCATGTCAGAAACTAGTTCATGTTTTCTTTCTTTGGATCAAAGCGGAAGGGAAAAGATTTTGTATTCTGGGAGATAAGAGTTGATAAACCAGTGGCTCCTGCTCTGAATTCATCTCCGTGATACATCAGTCATGGTGTGATTTTAATTTAAGTCTTACAGAAAATACACAATACAACTTTCAGTTGTACATTTTTATAAACAATAAAAGGTTTTAATATAACCTTCAGTTACCGGCTGAGAGCAGATAATATTTGTATTTGAGACAGTCAAGAATTTGTTGGTAGAAAATATTTCTTTAAAATTAAATCATTGAGAATATAGGATGAGATGTTGAATATCACTTGTACGTTTGAAGGTTTTCTGCACCATTTAGGTTACCAACTACCAGTAGATGTTAGCAGGTGTTAGTGACATAACCATCGCCATCAACCATTCTATTCTTGCTGCAAGGCATTTGAGTACCTGGTTGTGTCTCCACGTATACCTACCTTGTGAGGATGAGGGTAGCTGGAGTTGAGCATAGTCTGGATCTTCGTTCACTGCTGTAGGTTTTGGGGTGAGGGAAGGACGTCATATGTTGCTCTAAGCAGGAAGCTAATCCTGCTAGCTTCCAGTCCATCCTCTAAGGAGACTTGAGATAGGCAGCTTGAGAATGCCGTGTCCATACAGACCGATGTTGCTCAGACTTCTTGGGACTCTTTTAGGAGTTGATCGTTCTCTCCATGTTCTCAACTTTTATGATAGGAATGTCAACTACTGTAAGTGGCCACATCCGTCTGGGTAAAAGGTCAAACTGTAAGCATCTGGGGCCTCATTTATAAAATAGTGTGTGGGATTCATACTAAAAGTGTACGTACGCACAAAAGCCCAAAATGGCATACGCAAAAGAAGATTCCATTTTATAAAACCGTGCGCACGCACACCTGAACGCCATGTTCACTTTATAAATCACAGTCCACCTGGAAACGTTCGTACATGGATCTGCCTCATACTCCGCCCTCCACACGCCCACTTTCAACCATAAATGTTCAATGCAAAGAACCTCATGAATATTAAATTATGCTGCTGACCAATGGGCTTCCACCGTGAGTCATGACAGAGTCACTGCATCAAGCGATGAGAAGAGGAAGTGAAACTTTCTGACACTGACATCGAGGTGTTTGTTAGTGAGGTGGAGGTGAAGAGACAGCAGGAATGTCACTAATAAATAAAATACACTGATACTCTGCTGTTAATAACACAATGTTATGTTTCATTATGTATGAGAGTGAAAGAACCAAGCCTGAAATAAGAAAAGATCAAACTCAAAGGTGAAGGCAAAAAACCCACCCTGTCAGAATGTGAGGGAACTTGTTGAATCACATGTTCGTGTTTTAATCATCCAAAACTACAGGATTATTAAATTCAGAGCAGTTGTCATGTCCCTAATCTATAGAATTTAAAATAATTAGATTTATAAGCTTGTATTTGTCCTGGGATGGTTCGGTTCCGTCGGTCGATCTGTGTGATACTGGACTCAGAGATCACAGATCTATAGAATCTAGATCAGCTGATCAGACATCCCTGAACCCTCGTTTCCTCCTCATCCTTCCATTCACCTGCAGCCATCACGAAGCTTCACGCACCAGTGTCACGGCAGTATTTATTTATTTAGAGCATCGAACCGATTCCCTCACATCAGTGGATCCTCACCTCCTCTGGGATACTGTTTGGAAAGTGAATCGTTTTTCTTGTAAGTGATCTCCAGGTCGCTCTGTGCTCTGTGCGCCTGATGGCTCAGTCACGTTCACTGCAGCAATTTGATGATACACGCACAGTGTTAGAAGATATTATTAAACACTATTAATGACTGGACTGTGTAACTCCGCTGTTTCATTGTATCTGAACATAATTTGCTATAAGTTGTTTTATATATTTTGCAATTAAAGGGTTCGTGTGGAACAGTTTTGGAACAGCTGTTGGTTTTAAAGATAATGTTGAAGTGGATCAATAATCTTGCTTCAGTTCACCACCTCACGTCTGCATCGCCACTTTCCCATCTCCAAAACGTTCGTACGCATGGGTCAGAGGGTTAGGTGAATTTAGGTTAAAGACCAGCGGAGCTGCTGCTTCAGAGGTCGGATGGCACTAGCAGGTAGACCAGCCAGGAGGAAGGTGCAGTAGTCTGGACCAGACCTGTGGAAACTAAGTTCTACCAAACAAACGCTGCTTGTGTCTCAGACTTCAGGTAAAATATTAAACTGGACATTGTGACATGCTCCTGAAATAACCAGGACTTCAGAGGCTCAGACAAGGAAGCACAGTCTCAATTATTAACACTGGAAGTGGAATTTTAAGCAGCCCACTTTAAAATGGCTGATTCAAATGTGATGCATTGAGCAGGAGCTGATGAACACCTGAACACAAACACTCAGTGGGTGTGAAGTGTTCGAAGGTCAACAGGGAACCTGACTGCACCTGATTACTTCCACTGAGCAGCAGCTGTGGAATCTCATTTTCATCTTCATGAATCTGAATATATCTACTGTCCCATTCACGTGATAGGGAATTTATATTTAGTTTATTTGTAGTTCTTATGAATAAAATGATATCTATATTCAGTGTACTGTGTAATTGTATTTGTATAGTGCCAAATGATAATATACATGAGCTCAAGGCTCTTTACATGTTGAGGTCGAGACTTATAGAGAATAACATTTTACTACAGAGACTAGAACAGTTAATTAGCATTAAAGGAGCCGCCCTAAACTGGTTTAAATCCTATTTCTCTGATCGCTCCCAATTCGTGCAAATTAATGATGAGTCATCTGTGCGCACCAAAGTTAACCATGGTGTTCCACAGGGCTCTGTGCTTGGCCCAATCTCATTATATATGCTTCCACTCGGAAACATTATCAGGACACACTCGGTAAATTTCCACTGCTATGCGGATGACACCCAGTTATACTTGTCAATAAAACCTGAACAAAGTAATCAAATAACTAAACTCCAAGCATGTCTCAAGGACATAAAAACCTGGATGACCCGCAATGTTCTCTTATTAAACTCAGATAAAACAGGTTCTAATACTTGGCCCTAAACACCTTAGAGATACATTATCTAACGATGTAGCTGCGCTAGACGACATTGCCCTTGCTTCCAATGAAACAGTCAGGAACTTGGGAGTGATCTTCGATCCTGATTCATCCTTTAATTCTCACTTAAAACCAATTTCTAGGACCGCCTTTTTCCACTTGCGTAATATCTCCAAAATCAGACATGTCCTTTCTCAAAAGGATGCAGAAAAAGTAGTCCACACCTTTGTTACATCCAGACTGGATTATTGTAATTCATTATTATCAGGCTCCAGCAGGAAGTCGTTAAAGACCCTGCAGCTTGTCCTAAATGCTGCAGCACGTGTCCTGAAGAGAACCAAGAAAAGAGACCACATGTCTCCAGTATTAGCTTCACTACACTGGCTTCCGGTTAAATCTAGAATAGAATTTAAAATTCTCCTCCTCACCTTCAAGGCCCTTAATAATATGGCACCATTATACCTCAAAGAGCTGATGGTACCTTATCAACCCACTAGAACACTGCGCTCCCAGAATTCAGGCTTACTTGTCGTCCCTAAAGTCTCTAAAAGTAGAGGAGGAGCCAGAGCTTTCAGCTATCAAGCTCCTCTCCTGTGGAATCATCTCCCACTTTCAATTCGGGAGGCAGACACCACCTGTATATTTAAGAGTAGGCTTAAAACCTTCCTTTTTGATAAAGCTTATAGTTAGAGCTGGTACAGGCTTGTCTTGGACCTGCTCTTAGTTCTGCTGCTATAGGTCTAGAAGGTCGGGGGACACATGACACACAGAGCTTCTCTTTCCAGCTTCTCATTCCTCTTCTCAATCGTTATCATATCAAAGTAATTCATGTCTCATCAATACATGTTACTGACTTGACTTCTTCCCCGGAGTCCCTTTGCCTTATCGTCCACAGATCCAGGGCTGCAGCTGTGGCCACATCATGGATTAGGATCTGTGGATCGCGTATCAGAGATCGTAATGGTGGATCCAGTATGGTGGATTCTGTATCGTGCTGGCTGATCGTGACAATAAAGGCGGATCCTTTATCGTTTTGGAATCGGAAAATGGTGGTGGACCACGACCAAGGTGGCAGCTGATGATGGATCCTAATGGCGACAGTGAACAATGACTGTGGATTATAGTGGCATCCGATCTTGATGGTGGATCATGGTCTTGCTGGCTGCTGACCATAGACTATGATTGCAGAAAGACTGCTTGATACATAGTATTTCTCAGATACTTGACCCTTATTGACATTAATCCACCAATTCACTGACCTTCAGTTATGCTTCAGAAAGGTCTTCCCCTATCAGTGCTGCTAAAACCTTGATGATGTTTCCCTTCACACTTGACATCTATTGCACTTCTGTCCGTCCTGGGAGAGGGATCCTCACATGTGTCTCTCTGAGGTTTCTACTTCTTTTTACCTGTTAAAAGGTTTTTTAGTAGTTTGTCCTGACTCTTGTTGAGGGTTAAGAACAGAGGATGTCACACCATGTTAAAGCCCTGTGAGACAAACTGTGATTTGTGAATATGGGCTATACAAATAAAATTTGATTGATGATTGATTGATTATATTTCCACAATGAGCAGCCCTGTGTTAATGGTGAGTATTTATATAGAGCTGTTCTATCTTAGAGATCCACTGACTCTAACCTGCTCCTGTTGTGATAAGTTAATACTTGGTGATTCCACAGCAATAAGGAATCCTCACTAAATATCTGTATTTTGAGTTTTCCAGATATTTTATATTCTTCTTCGCCTGCTGCACAAACTCTACACACAGAGCCTCATCATTACTAAATGTTTAATTCTGTTGTTGAACTTCAAGGAAGGAGCTAGATTTGATCTCCTGCAGCTCCATCTCTCTTTTTGTCAGGAGTTACATCTGTTCTTCACAGAACTCGTATTATTCTCAGTTTTGAAGTCTGACTTTAGTTTGACTCTATTTATCTAATTATTAGATTAGATTAAAGTAATCTAAAATCTCTGTGAACATTGGATGAAGCAGATCCCTGGCTTTAGCCTCCAGGCTGTTTGGCCTTGTGTTTGTCCTTGAGAGCTCAGATATCTGCCACCCACGCTGACTGGTTTCTAGGAGGCTGGAACAGAAGGAGGAGTCCCTCAGGTAAACACATCATGAAACGCAGCAGCTGCAGGAGGAGCAACAGATGAAGACCCTGCAGAGGAGAATGAAAAGGACATGAGCTTAGAGGACAGCACAAACTCAGACTTGCTCAAGAACCCTGAGATGTTTAGAATGTAAATGTATGGAGCCACTGATGAGAGTGAAAAACATGCAGGCTCCACCATTTAATTTCAAGGGAAGATTAAAATATGTAATTTGCATAACATGCAGTGTGAGAAATCACATATGTCTGACGAGGGGAGACACAAACTGAGGAGTCACAGTTAAAGTGAGGGGACTTCAAAGTAACCTTTGCAGATGCAAATAAAATGAATGAATCATGTTCCATTTGAGATCCTCTAACATCAGCTCGCACAGACACAGACGGCTGCAGCAGACACATTACTTCATAATAAGGATGTAGTAGGCACGGGTTGAGCTGCACTCAGAAAAAAAATGTCTTTTCTGATGCGTTGGTCAGAAAAAGTCACAATGAATCCAAAGAGGACTCACACAGAGAAATAAAATGGATTCACTCTGTGTTATGGATTTCAAATGTCTATATTTCACATATTGCAGGGCTGCTCAGTGACAACATGTCCAAAGGTTTTGGTCCATGTTCGACTTTCCTGAGTGCAGAAGGACTCGTGCAGGTTCCTCTTCCAAGTGCTACCAGTCATCTAGAGCAGTAGTGTCAAGCTCAATCACAGAGTGGGTGAACTTGACAGGGGAGGCACTGGGATCTCTGGAACGCTGGAAAAATGATTTAATATCATCAAATACTTGGCAGGTGAGGAGAGGCGCTTGCTCCGTGTGCGTCTAGCCAGGCATTGCGCACCGTGGCTCGGCCTATGTAGCTTTTTCTTCAGAAAAAAATGTGTGCGTCGTATTTACCGGCGGGCCAGTTAAGATAGACATGTGATATTTAATTGTGGGCCTTAAGTTTGATATGTTTGATCTAGACCTTAAACCCACATGAAGCCAATAAGCACAGCTCACATCAGTATGGATATGTATGTAAAGGCAGATGTGTAAGTTATGACCCTTAGATAACCATATATCTGCAGGTAAAATCATTTAGAGTGAGGGTGAAATGATGTGATCACATGAATACAATGTAAACGTAGTCATCTCTCCAAATCACTTTTCTAGTTCACGACCACTCAAAGCTTTTACACTTTAAGTCTCATACACCTCTTGATACTCAGCTTTTTCTGTCACATCACTTCCACTCTGACCCATCAGAGTCTGGGATCAAACCACCGACCTCATGGACGACCCACTCTACCTGCTCAACCACAGAATATAAGATAAAGCTGAGAAACATTTAAAACATCACTTAGTAGAGCCCATACCTCCAAGGCCCCTTTAATTCTACCAAGCTGCCATGAAACTCACAAACTCATACATATCAGTCCTCTAAATATGTCTGTCTTTATTCATAAAAATCCAATCTGACTGTTAAATATACAATTTCTATTTATTATGACAAATTTATTTTTTTGAAATGATAAAAATATAACTTCCTAGGTGAAGGTTATACGTTACAATTGTAACAATACAAAGAAATTTACAGTCTGAAGTCAAACTTTTATTTGATACTCTATGTTTGACTGTTTGGATCAAGTCTCTATTTCTGAAGAAGATTTTTAAAGCAAATGCAAACAAAGGATTGGTTGAGAGAATTTAAATAATCTGTTGATTAGTCACATTTTCCAGTTGGAGTTTGTAGATCGAGGAGCAACAGATTGCACATAAAGGTGTTTAAAGTCAAACGTAGGAATTCCTCCTCCTCTTGTGTCGTCTGCAGAAAGACAAAGAAATGAATGTGAACGTCAACATCTACATTTCTTCTTTTTGTGTGCATCTATTCGCCTCATTGCCAGTCATCTCCATCCCTGAGTGGTTTTCTCTTGTCATGCTGCATTTAGCAGATGTCTCTCAGGCCTCACATCAAACCAATTCTTCTACCGCTCCACACTGGAAGCTGTTAACTGGTTCTGAAGCCTCCTGCTGGGAGGGTAAGTACTGATCTTAGCAGGAGTCCAAAGCAGACACAACAAAAAATTGATTTGAATTATTTTTCAATGAGCTCTGTGGAAAAGGCCTGAACTTAAGACCACATGGTCCCACCGGCCTTTTGATTCACAACACTTACTATTAGGAGAGTAAGTCTCACAGAAACATATTATCTTAAAGTTTGGTTCGTAAAACAGGAAATAAAGATTCCACTCACCACACAGCATATTAAGTTCAACGGATGACAGTCTCTCCATCTAGCAGGAAATGAAAAAGTAGACAGAAACTGCTTGGTGGAGGAACGTTATTGCTATTATTACACATTGGACGGATGCTTTCTTCCAAAGCGACATACAATTAGTGCATTCAACATCTACGAGAGGTCATTCAGGGGTTCAGTATCTTGCCCAAAGACACTTCGGCATGCAGATGGGGAAGACTGAGGATAGAACCGCTGACCTCCTGGTTGGGGGACGACCACATTACACCTCAGCCACAGCCGCCCCCACAATCACAGTGAGCAATTCAGAAAAAGGCCCCACAGCCAAAGACAGAGAGCAGAGGCTACAAAAACAATTTCAAGAAAACAAATTCCCAAAACACACATTTACAACATCAGCCTCAAGCCTGCAGTTATTCAGACTCTGATACATTTACACCATCTGACACAAAACCATTTCCTGTTGACTGATAAATGCTGTAATCATGTGCAACACTGATGCTGAACACAGGAGCTTTAATAGTGTGAAGCACACCTTCAGTGGGCGGGGGGGGGGCTCAATGGATGCGTCACACAAATCATCACTAACCCCTACTTTACTGTATCGTGCCTTCTATACAGAGAACTACATAATGAATGTATATAATCATCAGAAAAAGAAAAAAGCGTTCAGACACTGGGTCGGCCGGTGGAAAATCCCACTGTAAATTTTAAAAGTTTATTTTACACTTAGTTTTAAAACTTTTAGTTAAAAACATGTTGAATCTTTAAATGTATAAATAAACGTGTGTGTCTCAGTTTGTGATGCTCTGCTCTTATTTACATTTATACGCTCCCTTCACTGGTTACCAGTGGCTGCCCACGTCCGTTTCAAGACACTAGTACTTGGTACCGTGCAGTGAACGGATCAGGTCCAGTCTACATCCAGGACAAACCTTACACCCCAGCCCGTCCACTCCAATCTGCTTCTGCCAATCAGCTGCTCCCTCACTGCGAGGGACAGCTGTCACTCAACAACATCAGGACTGTTTCCTGTCCTGGCTCCTAAACGGTGGAACCAGCTCCACATGGACATCAGGACAGAAAGTCCACACATCTACCTCCAGACTGAAGACACATCTCTTTCTTGATTCTTGTTGTTCTGGGTTTGTACCCTCATGGTTGATGCACTTATTGGAAGTCGCTTTGGATAAAAGCATCAGCTCAATGTAATTCGACAGCTCGTTCTCTTCCTGCTTCTCACATCTCTACACCGCCAGTGCAATGCATGATGGGAGAAATTGTTCAGTTAGTGACCATCGGTTGTGCACTATTTTTCATGATGCATTATGGGAAACAATGAGTGCACTGTACAGGGTATAAAAAACTACACTAAACATTCAGACAGAATTATGAAAGAGTGAAGTCACTATATATCAATCAAAGTATATCTGAGGGCACTTCTCAGTTCCAGAGGGTTAGGGTTAACCCTAGCCCTAACCCTAACCCTTCCAGAAATAAAATGGGGAGAGGAGAGAGAGACGAGGAACCACAAACCTACTGGAGAGATAAAGAGACGATAAAAAACTGTAGTTATAAAACCAAAGTTACAAAAGTCTGCAAACTATGGGGGTAGGGACAGTTAATCAAGAGGCGGGGGGGGTTAACTGACCAAGTCCTGCACAGTAATATAATAAAGCACAGTTTGATGTACGGGCACATATTTTAATAACCTGACAAATTTGCAGTAAAAAGACACTGGTTCTTGCTAATGCTCCTGGTTCAGAGGAAAGTTCCTGCAGTGGAAATGTGGTTCTAGAAATGTGAAGACATGTTCAAATTTGATTTATTTTTGTTTAACCTGATGCTCCCATCTCCCATCATGCTTTGGGTAATACAAACATGTAATAGAATAGTGACTCAGTGGCTATTTGTGTGTAATGTTCCATTTTTGGCAGCACAGCAGAAATAGTGTAAATTCAGCTTAATGTTCATTATTGAGATCAGAGTTACTGGTTTACATGATATTAAGGTTTTCTAAGTTTATTTCATCGTCATCTTTCAGCCACATCACTACTGGAAATGGGCGGATACTGGAAGACTAATGTTGCCATGGAGACAGTGAGTAGATTGACAGATGTGGTGAAAAGGGAGCAGCAGGAGCCCCAGGACAGATGTTGATCCTACAAAGCTTCAAGATGAAAGTAGAAAAAGAGATTAGGTCTTAAAATGAGAAACTGAGCGATACAGCAGCAAATGAGCAGCGTTCACAACAACAGGTAATCATCACCTACAGGTAGTCATCACCTACAGGTAGTCATCAACAACAGGTAGTCATCACCTACAGGTAGTCATCAACAACAGGTAGTCATCACCTACAGGTAGTCATCACCAACAGGTAGTCATCACCAACAGGTAGTCATCACCAACAGGTAGTCATCACCTACAGGTAGTCATCACCTACAGGTAGTCATCACCTACAGGTAGTCATCACCAACAGGTAGTCATTATTATCTGGCTTTGACTGAAAAGCCATTAAACCTCATAAATCAGCGTTACCATGCCACAAACTCTGTGTGGTATGTGTAGTGAGTATGGATGTTGCAGGGAGCAAATACAATGTATAGTCTCTTCCAGAAACACCATCTTCTTGACGCCGCCTGTCCTTGGTTTGTAGGAGAAGAGCGACAGCCTCAGGATTTATGATTTAAAAAAACCTGCAGAGCCGGTGCAGTGCATGAAAAAAAATCGAAAGATATTAATGTGGAACAGGTTTGTGCAGCGAAGTCAGGAGGTTATGATAATTAATCTCCTTTTCATGGAGGATCTAACGGGAGCAGCTGCTTATATCCCCTCTGGGAAGAAGCTGTTTTCAACCAGGCTCTCACGTTTATGGTTTTCTCTGCGATATATACAATCATCATTGTGTCTGTGCATTCACTGCATGTAAACCACCAGGTTTAACAGATGGCTCCTGGAAAACATCGTCTCTGCTGCATGTGTCCACATGTGTCCGTTAGAAAGTGAATCAGATCTAGTGATTAAATCTGTTTACATGAATACATTTACAGCAGATACAGAGAGCAGGACAGACAGTGAATGTGAATAAAGCTGAAAGCAAAGTAAACTTTGTGTGTGGACGAGACTCATTAACATTTTTTATCTAAAAAACTGTCTTACCTCATTTTTACGAACCCAAGGAGACACTGAATGTTGAAAATCCAACAGCGTCATACATGAAATGATTGAATTCATTAATCATCTAAGTCCTTCCTCAAATCTGCAGGAAACTCTCTGAATATTGGACCCAACACTGCAGCTTCTCTACTTTCGAGTTCTGAGAGAGTGCAAGATTTGAAGAGGACTTTTCAAAATGGGGTCGCAGTGACTTTGCTGTTACACAAACACTCGTCTAGGTTTTCTATTCTTAGGGGAAGTTTGGACGCCAGCTTAGAGTCAGACTGACACAAAGAGCAAAGAAACTTCCTGTCGTGGGTCTGGACGGAGCATCTATCATCTATTCAAAGGTTCACTGGTGATAAGGAAGGAAAACAGGAACACAGAAAATATCTGTTGGTTCTTGGTTTTTAATTTGAACACACAAAGGGGGAGGACGTAACTTTGAACTTTCAATGTTCGTGAGTTGGTCTCAACCAGTTTATGTAACCAGCACAAACTCCACATGTCATTTATGAGTAGAGCTAAAGCAACAGAATGTGAACCTGTGATTACCTCACAGGTCGATCATGTGCCAGGTCTCATATATATATATATATATATACATTCCTGTATTGTCTTATCTTTTGTAATTGTAACAAACCCTATGTTATCTTGCATAAAGCACTTGCCTTCCTGTTGTATTGTAGAATATAAATAAACCTTCCTTCAGACGTACATGAGACAGGCCACTAACCGTCCTGTGGAAATATTGCTCACAGAGCTCAAGTGGCATCAGAGCGAGAAGATAATTGTTGAGATGCAGATGATTTGGGGGGTTCGTTGAATTAATATGGAGAAGGTGATGGATTGTAACCAGATGATTAACTGAATAATTCATTTGTGATTACTGCTCTTGTTTGTCCCCTCCAGAGATGATGATGGGCCCCAAGACCAGGCTTCCACTGTAATGGAAGCCTGTAAAGAACGACTGCAGAAACCACTTCTGCTCAGCAGTTTCAGCTCAGCTATATATATATGATCATATCTGGGGAAGTAAGAGCCTATGGATAACAAACACTAACATGTTCGACTGCAATAAACATTTAAACATGAGTTGTCAGACTGAAAAGTATTTACATACCATTTTATGTTACTATCATTTTGTTTATGATTGTAAATTTATGTAAAGCACATACTATACTTATAACCGTCAATATATACTTATATGTATACGTTCACTTCAATATCTTATACATAATGCACAAATACAGTTTACATCCTGGTTCAATCATCCTGTGCCACTGCAGTCTCATTTTTCATTTTCTAATCATTTTCAAAGTCTGTTTCCTGGCGTCTTAATCTGATTCGCTAATGGTGGAGCCCTTCACAAATGATCCATGACTCACTTCCTTCCAACACTAAACTGAATCCTGCCATGATGACAACCTCTTTTTGGAAGAGAGAGAATCTCCTGCTTGGTGGTGACCTGGTTTTAAACACTGAGGTATAATGACAAGAGATTAATACTGTAGCTTCCATTCAGAGCGACAGGTAGAGAAGACACAGTTTAATCATTAGATAATGTGTCTCTGAGGTGTTTAGGGCCAAGTATCAGAACCTCTGTTTTATCTGAGTTTAATAAGAGAAAGTTACAGCTCATCCAGGTTTTATTGTCCTTGTAACATGAGGTTTAGTTCCTTTAATGCCAATGAACTGTTCTAGTCTCTGAAATAAAATGTGATGATCGATAGTGTTGAAAGCTGCACTGAGATCTAACAGGACGAGGACAGACACAAACATCTGAAGTGACTTTAACGCAGACTGTCTCCGTGCTGTGATGAGCTCTAAACCCTGAATGAAAGTCTTCGTAGTGGAAGGATGCAGTCATTTTTTCATTGTCTTTGATATCTCGAGATATGCTGCTTTTTGTTCTCGTTCTCACTCACACGTTAAAAAGGTTTGGTCAAACAGAGCTGATGATGTACACGTTTATTTGCACACAGGAAGTGAGTTGTGATTACATGTGAGAGGTTGTGATGACACGCATCACATGATCAGATGAGAGAACACACATTGATACCAGGTCTCATCAGAGGAATCATGTTCATCACGTCGTGTGATCGTTTTCCTTCTTTATGAAATTCAAAGAGTCTGTTTGACTTTGTCTAAATCTCTTCATCTTTTTACCAACAATGTTTTGTGTGTGTGTCTTTATTTGTTTGTGAGCTTCTTGGTATAAAACTGTCATTGTCTCTGTGTTAACTTGGATTCAAATAAAAGAGCAGAATGTGTGGCCCTGACAGAGGGAACCCGCTGAGTGTGTTCATCCGCCGGCTCAGGTTCATGTAATTAACACATCTGTTAATTTAAAATTGCTTTATTTGTGCGTGTAATTAGATATTTTTTTCTTGATCTCTTCAACACAACACGGTCACGACCCAGCTATTGAGCCTTGAATAGGAGGGAGACACACACCGTTGAACAGGGGGAAAAAACAATTACATGTGTTAGTTACACAAATTATGCATAAAGTAAACGTGTGCATATAAATGTATTGTGTTGTTGTTGTGGGTGGATGTTAAAAAGATAGTGTAGTGTTGAGTTAAATGAAGAGAAGTACAAGTGTGTGGACAATATAGGGAGAACAATGTGGGTGGAGTGGACACACAAACAAATGCAGCAGCTAAAGACAGGAGACAGGAGTGGCAGCCCAGGGCCATCGCGACATTAATAAAGATAATTCCTTTTCTTTGTTAACCAATGACGACAGTGGAAACTAAATCGCTCATTAAGAAATATCTTGATTGCTTTAATATTCTGGCCCCTACTGTATTTTTAGATCAATGAAAGAAAATTACAGAGAAGTAAGAAGTGGCTTTGAATCCTGTTCTGAGGACTGAGTCCGGGTCTTTACTTCAGGTTCTGAGGACTGAGTCCGGGTCTTTACTTCAGGTTCTGAGGACTGAGTCCAGGTCTACAAAACAAAAAGAAAATGATATCTCTGGATAAAAAGTGGTGACACAGACGAAGATGCGAAGCGAGTTTGCGGTGATAAGAGCTGACGATGGCGTTGATGTGATAAATAAAATCATCTCAAAAGCATAATTATTTTTATTAAAGGGAAAGTGTACATTAAATAATATGAACACAATGGTTCATGTTCCAGATTTATCCTTTCAGACCGATTTTCAGTTCCTCTGCAGGCAGGTCTGAAAACAGCCGGTGAGATAAACCAACATGGTGTTTGCTGTATTAACCGTTGAACTCATCTCAAACTCCCTCAGACAAACTTTACCCAAATCCTCAAAATATAGAACCAAACGAAACATATAGTGCAGCAGAATTACATGAAGAGATAACAGCAAAGATAACAGAGTCATGTTGCAGCAGCTCACTGAATCATTTACTTTATCCGTTGCTCTGCCAAATAACACTTCTTAAATAACTAATGAAATCCAAAATGGAAGTGTTTTATATGGAAGTGTCAAAAGCTGATGACTGGTCATTATAATCATGACCTGTTAGAGGCTCCTGAAACTAAGCAGCTTAAAATTAGAGGAAGGTTGTTGAGTGTGATCACAGGTTCTGAGACATGACTTGTAAATGAGTTAGTGTCTGTGACTAAAGCACAAATTAAAGTCCCTGACTCTGCTGGACGTCTTGATGTGGAAAAGGGAGAACTCTTGGATTTCTCTCTTTAATAACAGAGTTACTGACACTACAGTAACTCATGATTGGTTGACAGATCGGTGGGATCTGATACTTAACTCCACTAAACACCAACTGGAAACCTGCTTCCAGCAGCCCCACAGAAAACTCTCATGACCCTTCCAGTCATTTTGCAAAGTTCCTCTTTGTTGCTCATCAAAATCAGAATGTGCATTTCTCCTCCTGGATCCCGGGTTTGACGAGTGGTTGGAGGTAGAATCCTGGGATTTATTTAGAAATGGAACCTCCACCCAGCAGTCGACCTCCACGTGGCACCGAAGCTGCTCTGTTAATGTCTCTTTCTCCGACAGGCGGGTAAATACATGTCGTCATATATAAAAAACACACAATGGAAGAAAGAAATC
The DNA here is from genome assembly GCA_026259375.1 of Verasper variegatus. Classification (NCBI taxonomy): domain Eukaryota; kingdom Metazoa; phylum Chordata; class Actinopteri; order Pleuronectiformes; family Pleuronectidae; genus Verasper; species Verasper variegatus. The sequence goes on from CM048045.1 coordinate 25,804,479, forward strand.
ACATCTGGAGATATGCAGGGACCTTCACTCTTCTGCTTCTTTTATTTACATTTACACACAAACCAATAGTCACCACAGCTGCATTGATTTTTATTTTGTGCAACAGTTCTCGTGTCATGTATGAGCCCCCCCCGATCCCTCACTCTTTATCTTTTCTCTACAGAAATAAAGATCAGATTCACTGATAGTTTTGTGATTTTAGTCACTGATGCTTTGATACTATTTTAAAAGGGAAAATACACACAAATGAACATGAGTCCAACATGTAAATGTTCCAGATTTTAGTTTCATCTGCAGTCCCTGAAAATCATATAAATAACAAAACACAGATGTACATGGAAAACACAAATGACAGTAAAAACAATACAAAGACGTTTCCTCCTCTTCTTCAGTTTCAGACACACACAGAGAAACTTTCCTTCACTCTACTGAAAATAAGTAAAAGGTAAATTTGTTGAAATGTTTAGAATCTGCATGTTTCTGGAGCAGCTGTGTCTTTATTTCTTATTTTCTTCTGGCTTCTCATTTTGTCAGAAATCCCCGGTGTTTTTTCTTTTAACAATCACACAGTGAATCGAGACAATAATTCACACCTGTCCACATCTGACTCCTCTGTTCACGCTGCCCACAGCAAAGATAAATCCACCTGATCCCACTGACTCCGACATGTGTTCACACCTGCTGAAGCAGGAAATCAGGCATGGTTACAATTTAGTAGGCGTCCATTGAAGCTGCTGTCAGACATGAACTGAATACAGGGTTAGGGTTAGGGCCACTTTGCGTACACGTTGGAAGAGGGGGCGTGACTACTGAATGATGACTTTACTGAATTTAAAAAGCCTTTTATCTGCACCAACAAAACTTCTAATAATCCAGACACGTTCACAGCAACTCAGAAATCTCTGTTCAGGTGACGAACAGCAGAACGTAACATATTAATTCCACTGCGGAGATCACATTGTCATTGGTGCCGGCTAAAAGCATTTTAACAAATTGAAGTCGTCATCGGTGTCTTCTACTTGTTTTGGCTGCTCGTCTTCATTCTGACAGATTTTTATTTGTCAGTTTTGTGTCTGACGCATTTTAGAAACTTCATCAACACTCGCTCGTTGTGAATCCTCCAGATAATCTCCTGATGTGTCTCTCACTCATTCGGAGATCTGGATGTTTGATTTGGAGGCTGGCTGGAGAAACTCTGCAGCACTTGGACATTTGTGTTTTCACATAAAGCCCCTCCCAACAATTTCAGGAGATCATCTAGAGTTCAGTGAAGGTCTGTATGCAGCCTTCAAAACACTAATTCTGCCAGATTTCTTCTTTACACCTCAGCTTCACATTGGCCTTGGTTCCTCATATATAGGCTATATTTATATATATGGGCAGGAAAAGTTCATGTTTTGTTCCACAACTGATTAAGAAGGATTAGGGTTAGTGACTGGCTCTAAATTAACTCTTTTCCATCACGGACAATCACCAGCACCCTCTCCATCACCTAGTGAACAGACAGCAGAGCACTTTCTCCAACAGAACTCTTTCCTGCCCAAAGCAATACGACTGTAAACTTCACCTCTGTCAAAAGGTTAACTCTCAAAACCATGAGCCCGAGAGTTTATTACTCCTGCAATAACTGTGAATGTATTCTTTGCACATATCTCCTAACTTTACCTTTCAGACAACTACTGCAATTTTGCATGCTTGTCTCTTTTGTCATCTTTTGTATTTAGTCTTTTGTTCTTCACTCTATGTGCAATGCCCTTGACCTGCTGCTGTGACACAATAATTCCCCAATTGGGATCAATAAAGTACATCCATCCCTCTATCAATCTATCAATCACATTCTTGTGCCAGTTGTCTAGTGGAACACGAGGCCATTACCAGCTCTACAACGTCAATGTAGTGCTAAAAGAGGGAAACATGAAATAACAGCATCTCCTGATCATGGGCTTCAGTAATCTTCACTTACACAAGCAAACAGCAGCTTGTTAAACACACAACTGTTTCCCCCCGAGGGACGGAGAGCAGGTCGATACACCTCGCCTCCTGGTTTTGGAGAGAATAGTTTATTTTTAATCCAGTGAGCGAGCAGCTGCTGCATTAACACACAACCACACCTGAGTGTGTGCAAAAATTATGGGGATGTGTGTTTGAGTGTGTGTGTGTGTGTGTGCGTGTTGACCTTTGTCTCAGTGTCCGGGTTGTTTAGCTCCATTAAATCCAGAGCTATCCTCATCGATCTTCCTCTGCTCCTTAGGATTTGTTTCCATCTGCTTTTATTCATTGGCTCATTAAAAAGGGACATAACACATTAATACAAATTACATTACATTGTCATCGTTAGCCAATAAAGCTGTCCTTTCTCCCATTTTTCATTTGAGCCTCTAAATCCTGACAAACACCCAACTTGTTCTTCTCCTCCTCTTCTCCTCTGTTTCATTTGCTCCTCTTCTCCCGTTTCAAAAACAGAGTGAAGTTCATCTTTAATCAACTAATTAAATGTTGAACCATCATTTGTTTTACTGTGAAGTGAGAAATATATAAACACCCTCTGCAACTCACAAAGCTTCTTCTCTATATGCTATAAAGTGTTAAAACCTTCAACTGCATCAAAGATCAATATTGATCACATGACCATTTAAAGGTGGGATCTCTGATGCTGAAGCTCTGCAGGAGGTTGGCAGCTCGGTGTTACTCTGCAGCTCGGTGTTACTCTGCAGCTCGGTGTTACTCTGCAGCTCAGCATTACTCTGCAGCTCGGTGTTACTCTGCAGCTCGGTGTTACTCTGCAGCTCGGTGTTACTCTGCAGCTCGGTGTTACTCTGCAGCTCGGTGTTACTCTGCAGCTCAGCATTACTCTGCAGCTTGGTGTTACTCTGCAGCTCGGTGTTACTCTGCAGCTCGGTGTTACTCTGCAGCTCGGTGTTACTCTGCAGCTCAGTGTTACTCTGCAGCTCGGTGTTACTCTGCAGCTCGGTGTTACTCTGCAGCTCAGCATTACTCTGCAGCTCGGTGTTACTCTGCAGCTCGGTGTTACTCTGCAGCTCGGTGTTACTCTGCAGCTCAGTGTTACTCTGCAGCTCGGTGTTACTCTGCAGCTCAGCATTACTCTGCAGCTTGGTGTTACTCTGCAGCTCGGTGTTACTCTGCAGCTCGGTGTTACTCTGCAGCTCGGTGTTACTCTGCAGCTCAGTGTTACTCTGCAGCTCAGTGTTACTCTGCAGCTCGGTGTTACTCTGCAGCTCAGCATTACTCTGCAGCTCGGTGTTACTCTGCAGCTCGGTGTTACTCTGCAGCTCGGTGTTACTCTGCAGCTCGGTGTTACTCTGCAGCTCGGTGTTACTCTGCAGCTCGGCATTACTCTGTACTCTGCAGCTCAGCATTACTCTGCAGCTCGGTGTTACTCTGCAGCTCGGTGTTACTCTGCAGCTCGGTGTTACTCTGCAGCTCGGTGTTACTCTGCAGCTCGGTGTTACTCTGCAGCTCGGTGTTACTCTGCAGCTCAGCATTACTCTGCAGCTCGGTGTTACTCTGCAGCTCGGTGTTACTCTGCAGCTCAGTGTAATGTGTGGAGAAGAATGAATGGTAACCCAAACTTTATTACAATCTTAAAGTCGAAAAAGCCCATACTGGCATTTTAACACAGCTCTTTTATGTGATGTTTTTAAGCTTTTTTGGAGCCATTTTAAAGAAAGGAAACAATTTTCTTTCTTTGAGACAGTGGTGGGATTATGGAAAAGTTGAGATACAGCAGCTCTGTCAGCACTTAATGTCACAAAAGACATTAACAGATCTATGGAGGATAGAGACTGAAAATTGCAGAGTTTAGTAGAATCCACTGGAAATCACATTAAATTACCTTCTAGGCACCAAGGCTCAGGGGGCGCTGGTCTGGTCACGCTTCCAGAATGCAGTGCTTATGGATGCACTGTCAAGTCTTTCTTTGGCTTAGAGAAGAACAGCGCGCAGAGCAGGTTCATTCATGCTCTGCGTTCTGCCACTGGACAGGAACTGAGAGACACTAAAGCTATACGGACATGAGCAGTGTCTTTTTACTCTGAGCTTTACCACAGTGAATATCAAGAGGAAGAGGAAACATTTGAATCCATCTGTGGAAGTTTGCCCAGAGTCCCTGACGAAATCACTGCTGAGCTGGAGGAACCACTGGTGATACAACAACTCTTCACCGCCATGCAAGGCATGGAGGGGGGGAAGGCCCCTGGTATCGACAGGATTCCAGTTGAGTGTTATACAGAGTTCTGGTAAGAATTGGGTGAAGACAGTTTTAAAGACATGTTGCTGCCAATAAGCAGCAGGAAAGCAGTAATAACTCTCCTGCCCAAAAAAGGAGACCTGCAAGAGATAAAAACTGGCGTCCTGTGTCCCTTCTCTGACACATTTGCTTAAGATTATAAAAATCTTTGAGATGTTACGCAAGAGAAAGAAATTTGTTTTAAGTGAGAGTTAAAGGAAAAATCGGGATTGAAGATCACTCCCAAGTTCCTGATGTTTCATTGGAAGCAAAGACGATGTCGTCTAGCGCAGCTTCATCATTACATAATGTTTCTCTAAGGTGTTTAGGGCCAAGTATTAATGTATGCTAATGAACTGCTCTAGTCGCAGTCTTCACATTACTTTCCTGGAGAATCTCACGCAGCTGATTAGCTAAGATTTTCAGCACAGTTGTTGGAGCGCCACTTCCTTTCTAGTTTTCTTGATGCTTGTTTTAATTCATGTGTGTTGGAATTATACCAGGAAGCTTACATTTAACAGGTAACATTTGTTTGGAGTTTTTAAAAATCCAAACAAATCTCTTTCTCTCTCTCGCTCTCTCTCTCTCTCTCTCTCTCTCTCTCGCTCTCTCTCTCTCTCTCTCGCTCTCTCTCTCTCTCTCTCTCTCTCGCTCTCTCTCTCTCTCTCGCTCATTCTGGGAACTGTTGGTTTCTCTATAATTTTTAAGGTCATGACCTTCTATGAAAAGAGCCTTGAGATAATGTATATTATGATTTGGTGCGATTCAAATAAAATTGTTTTGAATGAGATGGATAATATCACTAAACAAAGGCTGATGATTGCAATTATTGTTTATAATTTGGTATTCTGTGCAGTTGAACAGGTAAATAAAATGCTTTTTACCTTTAGAGGGTTAAGTGTGTTGTCACTTTTCTATTCATTACAATTACAGAGCTGACCTCCACCTCTACCATGGCAACCTCTTTTCTTCACCCCCATTAGCTCGGCTTATCGTAGCTGCAGCCTTAGTTTTGCAGTCGTCCCTGACTTATTGTGAGGTCTATTGATCTGCTTCTGATTTATTCAGAGAGTGACCCTGTTATTAGGGCCGAGCACCAACTATTGGTAATCCTCCCATTCTTCTTCTTTTTCAATAAATTGCCTTTTGGGATCTCTGGAAAAACGACATTGAGGAACTTGGATTTCAGTTTTTTTTCAGATTATTTTACCAAAAACCACGAAGCACTGCAAAAAAAACTACGAAAATGGGTCTAAAAGGTAACTTTGGGAACACATTTCCCAAAAGAAAAGGGGCAAATGACAAGTTCTTTAAACAAGCAAAACCAACAACATCAAATTCAGAGAAGCAACTGAAGGTGTTGATTCTCTGACAGCAAACAACAAAATGAACCAGGAAACCAAACCTTCTTATAAACCCTCCTCAGCTGAGGGAGATCCCGGGTGCAGCCCATTGCTCCTGATGAGCTGAGGAACCTGTGACCTGGATTCTGATCTTCATATGATCTCTATATGCATCTGCCAATCGGCTTGCTGCTCCCTCACTGCGAGCTAACCACTCAACAAAATCACCACTGTTTGCTGTCCTGGCTCCTAAATAGTGGAACAAGCTCCCCAACGACATCAGCACAGAAAGTCAACACATCTTCCTCTGCACTAAAGACAAATCTCTTCCCACTATTCTTGTTGTTCTGGGTTTGTAGTAAGTCGCTTTGGATAAAAGTGTTAGCTAAATAAAATGTAATGTAATGTGATCTCCATGTGATCTCTACGTGATCTCTGATCATAGAGAATGAGAGATGCTGTTAAGTCCACTGACGCTGCAGAGACTCATCTGCACCACTGGTCTGCACATGATAAAGATGGACGTCTGCAGCAATGACTCATGTCTGTTTGTTTGAGAGAGATTCACGTTGATGGTTTGATGTTTGACACAGAAAACACTTTTCTACACTCTTGTTTTTCTCATAAATGACTGAAGAAATAAACTGTTACAAAAATGTTATGTGTCATAAATGGAGGAAATATTAGTTGAGAGAAAGTGGGTAATATGTGTGATCATTCATTATAAAACCATCGTTTTGTGTTTCTATTGACAATACTCAAATTAAGACGCGTGATTCATCTCTGTCCAAAGATCGACCAACGTTCATGAAACGTTACTGAAGATGCTTTCTAAAGGTTACTGCGTTAATGTTCATGATGTTAATATGGATTGAGGCGTGGGAGCAGGAACTGACCAGTTAAAGTGATGAAGAGGAGAAGATGGTGGAGAATTGTGGTGTGGGCAGGTGGTTAATGGTCCTGAGGCATGAGATAAACAAAAAATTCACGACACCCTGAATGTGCCACAGGATCATTAGTGTTTATTCCGGTTCATCGCATGTAACGTACAAATAAACAAAACTGTTTATTCCCCTGTTCTCCTCCAGAACAGAGGAGGACCACTGGCTGAGGCGATCAAGATGCTGTGTTGTAGATGTAGAAACACCAGGGGAAACCCAGCAGAACAGAGGAGAAGTACCTGCTGAATTACCTACAACTGCTGCTGGTGAACGTGTTGTGGAAACACCGGAGAAGCCAGCATTGTCGTATGTGGGTCCACAAGTAGCTCACAGCTCGGGAACCTCCAGGAGCTTTTTGTCTGGATGACTGTTGTTTCCAGATCTACCTGAGGCTGAGCACTGACGGTCTGATCACCCTCGAGCTTGGGTCGGTGCCAGGACTGAGTCCGGGGAGTTTCATTCTCAGAACTGATTTGATGATGTGACATCGAACGAACGAACTAACAGTTCAACTGTAGGGTCCAACGCGCTTGCGTCGCATCAGATGCTCCAAACGTGTTGCCCGGGATGGGTGTCTTGCATTGACTTTGTATGTAATCTTGACCTGCGAAACATTTGCGCCGCATTCGGTGTGAACACACCTTGAGAGGAGACCCGACTACAGGCTAACAGAGCCTGAAATATAACTTTACCATAAACACAACAAGCTGTACATCTGTATGGATGGTTATAAACTAAAGCCTTTGATTGACTTGGTTTTAAATTGGACATGGAATCGTTCCACATATAGTCACAGTAAAATTACTATGATTACTGCAGCAGCAGGTGGTTCACAGTCACAGGCAGAAAATACTGACAGAGAGTGACCAGGCGAGAGATGAAGATAAATATATATAATAACATGCATTCAAGGGATGCAGAGCAGAACAGAGGATCCTAGTGGAGGATACAGAATTGTATTTTGGGAACACAATGGTGGTGGAAGCAGAGACAAGATGTGGTCATCCAAGTTAAAGCACTTCAGTAAAGGAATTCCCCTGGTGGTGAGACTGTAAAACAGCAGGAAGGTCCTTTAAATTCAGTCAAGGTTTCATCAAAATCCATGAATTACATACAGCAGCCTCTTCCTCTCATTTGCTTCATAGACAACATCCTACCAGGGTTCTTTCAATTCTCAATCGAGTCTCTTTCAGAGAGGTCCAGAGCACGAGGGCGGTGACCATTTGTGATGAGCTGCTGACCCCCAGGAGGCATCCTGACCACATGCCCTTAACCACTTCAACTGTCCTTTTTCGTCATGAAGGAGACGCAGTTCAACTCCAAGCTCTTTCCGCATGTCCAAACTCTTCACCCCGTCTCTAAGGCTGAGCCCGGACAGAGATTAATGCTGCGTTACCGACGAAGGCCCAATCCCATTTCACCCCTTAGCCCTTTCCCTCTGCTTTGCCCGTTCACATGTGTGTGCCAATACTTGTTTGGATGAAGTTGGATGGGCCAAGTGTTCTCATGTTCTCGATACGTAGGGTTGCCTACAGACCACTGCTAGCAGCCTGAAGCTGTGTGCTTTTGATTCATGCGTGAAATGATGCAGAACAGCCAAGCTTTTCACCTGCATTAGCACAGATGTTACTTGGATATTGTAGATTTGTCACTTTAGTAACTGCAAACAAATGTTTCCAAATTAACCATCTCTGCTTACACTAGTCTTCTTCTGCTGGACGTTATGAAGCCAATTGAATTAATGTTGCCGCTTAAATAGCTATGAATGTCTTTATATTGTTTTTTGGGAACAACATGCAACAGCGTTTTTTATCTCAATATCATCTTATATAATACAACACGTACAAGACCTGCATTGAAAAACCCTGCGTGTACCCACTGATCTTTGAGTAAAAGATGCATTTTTATCCAGGTTTGCTAACTGACCAATTGCAAGCTTGGAGCAGTAGAGAAAGCTGCAACTCTGTGTAGAGATGGAAGACACATCTCTTAAAATGTTGCTCTGTCTGCCTACTGGAAATAACCCTTTGTATTCTAGACCTAATTCTACAAAGTGTGTGGCAATGCGTGCGTGAAGTGGCTGTCAGCAGCTCCAGCGTATATCCCTAATGTGTATATGCGTGCTTGGCCAGTTTAACTAAATTCTACATAGAAAGAATCCATCAGGTCGGAACCTACCGCTGCCCCGAGAGATTAGTTTGATGAACAGGGAAGTCACAAGCATTAACACGATGTGACTGATTGACAGGTAGATAGCAGCAAATAGTGACAAGGTGAGAGAACATGTGATGAGTTTGGATTTGTCACTTTGTCACATTTGTATACAAATTTTATCTGTATAGTCTCATATTCACAAATCACAGTTTGTCTCAGAGGCTTTAACAAGGTGAGACGTCCTCTGTCCTCAACAAGAGTCAAACTACTAAAACCTCTAACAGGTAAAGAAGGTAGAAACCTCAGAGACACGTGAGGATCCGTCTCCCAGGACGGACACTAGTGAAGAGATGTCCCGTGGAACAGAGAACATCAGAAAGATCAGAGTATTTACAGCTTTGATTAGAATAAACACTTTGTAGCAGAACTGAAGGTCAATGAACTGATGGATTATTGTCAGTGATGGTCGAGTATCTGAGGAGACGTGTTATATATCAAGCATCTTGTTGTGATCATAGTCCACGATCAGGATCCACCTCGATCAGGATCCACCACGATCAGGATCCACCATCAAGATCAGGATCCACCACCACGATCAGGATCCACCTCGATCAGGATCCACCATCATAATCCACAATGTGGCCCTGGATCTGCGGACGATGGTGAAAGAAGGTGATCCTAGAAATTTAATTTGAATGAGAATCAAAGGACAAATAAGTATCAAAGATAAAATCAATGTCATCTAGTGCAGCTATATCATTAGATAATGTATCTCTAAGGCCAGAGATATACTTGCTGTTAACTACGCGTACGTGTGCTCATAATGGCTGCCTTGTGTCCATTAGGAGCGTTGGTCTTGGTGGACATTCAAAAATACTGGTGGTGTGTTTTCTTCTCTTAGTGTGGAGTAGTAGGCAGCTCTTGCTTTGTGGAGCCTTCTTATGAACTCTAACACTACTCTTCCAGTCGAGGAGATTTTCAACACGGTTGCTGGAGCCACTTCCTTTCTAGTTCTAGACACTTGTTTTAATTCATGTGTGTTGGAATTATACCACGGAGCTAATTTACTATGTTTTACATGTTTCTTTTTTAGAGGCGCTATCGAGTCTAATGTTAATCGTAATGAGTCTACAGAGCTATCGACGAGATGGTCCATCTCAGTGGAGCTCGGGACGGATATTACGGAGTTAAATGTAATTGGAATAATTTCTTTAAATTTAGCTACAGCACAATCAGGTAGACATCTAGAAAAGGAGTTTTTCATGAATGGCATGTATTCTGATAATGAAGGGTTAGGGTTATTAAATTATGGCCTGATAGAATCGTATTATGTGGAAGTACTATTAGATGCTCAATTTTGACACGGGGTTGTCAAAAACTGTAGAAGAAGAATTTATTTTGTCTTGGGAGTTAATTGAGGCTCAATAATATCATATAAATTCAGTTATGAAAAATCTCTATCCCTTTGTGAAGGGAGTACAAAATGCCTTACAGAAAAAAGGGGATGGAAGAAGTTGAACATGTTATTCAAGAAGACCAACATTTCCTTCTGCCCTCATGTTCCTCTTACGCAGCAGTGTGCAGCCAGTGTACCTCTCAGCTGTGCTTAGAAGCAGCAGGACACAAAACACTGCTGATTGCTCTGTATAGAGACGAGCCACAGGGAACATACATTCATACAATCTCACACATGAAAAGAAACTGTGTCAAACCAGGAGAGATGTCCATAATGAGATTTGGTTAATCTGTGAAAGACCTCATTCATGCCTGAGTGAAAAGATGTCGTCCATTTGTATCTTTGGTGCTAAATAAACGTGACTGTGGTGTCAATCCAGCTGTTAGCAGCTGTTAGCCAGTGAACACAGAGCCATCCTCTCCTCACTCCTTAACTATGGACATCATAAGACACTTGAGATTAAGGAAAGACAAACCAGTTGTCTTTGAAGAGGAAGGTAGGATCTATAGGAATATACAGAAATGATTGTATATAGTTATTTATATAATTCTTTTTATTAAAGCATTTTGGAAATATTCATATTTATTTAACTAAAGCTTCATCATGTCAATCCACTGTTTTCTATGTTCCTATGTGATTTAATGGTTTTCCTTGACCATAATTATGGAACACCTCCCTCTTCTTCATAATCCTTTTTATCTCCCTGTCATTAGCTTGTCTTCGCCCACACATCAGTGAGAACTTATTCATTCAGAGGGCAGTAATTAACATCAAGGGTGAGCTCAAACAGTCTTTATAATGAGTTCATAAACCCGACATAACAATGGTACCCTGCTGACCCACTGTGTCTGTGAGAAAGTAAACTTGACTAAAGTCTAGAGCAGGAAATTCTTCAGATGAGTTTCTTCTCTGTTGTGAATCTGCATAGCTCCATAAATCTGAGTGTGAGCTGTGGTTCATGTTCTCCACAGAATCATGGGATGTGTCCTCCAGCTGCTTTATATGAGCACGGACTATAAACCCTTCACACATTCATGCTAATGAGAATCTTACACTAAAGTCAGCACAAATACCAGCTGTTCCATAGAAGAACAAGTCCTCACTCGTATGTCCTTTCTCCAGTTGTGTGTCCTCACTGTAACAGTGTCTTATCATGTGCTACCCAACAATCACCGTCCCCCAGCGTCTGTCCTCAGACTCTTCATCAGACACCTGCTCTCTTCTCTGACGACGTTATATCAAAGAATAAAGTGTCCACAAGTATCTCGTCCTGTCTCTGTACACAGAACATAGATTTAACGAAAAAGTTTAATGAGAACAAACCCGAGGTCAGATTAACTGCACACGTTCCCTGACCTCTTGGCTTTTTCCATCCTCAACATTCAGCATCCACCTTTAATTGATGTGTGAATCATTACTTTAACTGTTGGTTGACCCTGTTTTATCTGTGCTGTGATATTCTTACCTTTGATTAAGATCCAACCTGAACCTAATACCTGCTTTGCTGCAATTCAGGTTTTCATAAAAAGAAAAAGGCAAATATGTGGAATTAAATTTAAAAGTCATTCAAAACTGGTGATTTAATATCATAAATGTAATGACTTTCTTATTTTTGATTCTGTCACAGGCTCCATGTTATTCTGGTGTTTCTCTTTCTCTGGATGCGTTTGTGTGATTGTGTGTGTTTGTGTGATTACTGAGGGCTTTTGCAAAGCTGCAGTGCATCAACCCATCAGCTCAGCTGTGTATCAGTTTCTTCACTCTCCTGGTAGTAGTTATACACACACATACACACTTATATATATATAAAATATAAATATAAAATATAAAAATCAAAAGTGATCTTCAGATGTGTCATGTTGAAAGGAAGGTTTTCTAAGAGTCAAATGATAAAAAAGTAAAAAGGATAAAAATCCCCAGGAAGAATTAAGGACCTGCGCTGCAGTAAAAATCTTGATTCAACTTTTGAATGGCTCCATCATGGTTTAATGTTTAGATCTGCAAGGTTTAAGATAAATTACAATGAATTTTCGAATATCTAGTTTTCAAAAATAAATAATATACTTGAGTAATTGTGTTAACAAAGCAGGACCATTGCAGTCATTAATGAATCTGCTGCTGTACTGTATGAATAAAAAGACGTTTTTCTCACACCTCTGAACACTGTGTGCGGTGGAGTCATTAAAAAGCACTTTAGACTCACATGGTTTGATTTAAATTCTGGATTCACTAATGTGCTGTCTTTGGATAAAACCCTTCTACACACACACATGTCCAATAAAGGCACCATTGATTTTCCAGGTGATGGATGAGCAGGCTAAAGCTTTTTAAACCAACATCATTCAGGGTCCACTTGTGGCCACAGGGTAATTGGTGGGTTTAAGATGACGGCAGCAGCAGAAACATCCACTCGCTGCAGTTTCTGCTGCTGTGGTGAAAAGAACTTGTTAAAAATCACAGGCTTCTTTTGAATTAGTTTACTCCTCCCCCCTTCTCTCTCCCCTTGAATTAAATGCAGCTGCATACATCACATGTTTTTGTAAACAGCACATCGACGTATATTAGATTGATTAAAATAAAATATTATATGTATATTATATTCCCCCAAAAATCAGCATCTCTAAACGTTTGTGTCCACGCAAACAGACTCATATCGGTCAGAGATGAATCTTTTCACACACGACACCTCTCAGTGAAGAAACATTCAGCCTGAATGGGGAAGGCTTGTCATCATCAGATCAGGCTTCATCCTCAACCTGCTGTCGTCCTGCAGCTCTCTGCTGCACCATAAATTAAAAGAGAGATGAACTGAGAGAAAGGCTCAATAACACCGGTGGCTTCATTTCAACTTAGTCGTTTTGTCTTTCAGAGCTGTTGTGCATTGAGGTGAGCTCCAACCACAGCATGAAACCTTTACCCTCCAATCTAATGCTGAATGAGGATGTAATTACAGCTGTCATGAATGATCCTGTCTCCCTGAACGACAGCAAATTCTCTGAGTGTGTTATGGCCTGAAAGGATTTGGAACAGTTGGAAACGATGACCTAGATGTTCATGAGAACTGCATTCCAACAAATGAAAATTCAGATCATGCTGAAGGAACAGTCTTAAAATATCCAACAAAACAAAAGCAATTGATGTCAGGGAGCACCATTACCAAGTCCCAAAATAGCTCCCTGAATATACCAGTGTTTGTCATCCGAGAACCATAAACTGAGCTAATCTTTACGCCAGGTCATGTTCTTCTTTTTGTCAGTTAGCAGGATTATGCAGACACTACTGGATTATTACCAAACTGGGTTGAAGGATGTGGTATGGATCAGACAAGAACCCATTATTATGGTTATGGGTCCGAATAAGTTGACAGATTCACATAATTTCGTCTTACCCGCTTTTCCCATACATTCATCCAAACTTTGGCGATAGGGACGGTGCAGGTGCACGAACATTAATGTGCAAAGACTTAATGGGGGTTAGGGTTAACCCTAACCCAGTGGTCGACAAAAACAACAACAAGTTCTCCGACTGTGGGAGGAAGCTGCAGCACACAGGCCAGCTGTCAGCTCCTAGCTGTGAGGTGACAACACTCAATTTACATTTCTCAAAATATATAACCGACATCAACAAAAGCAAAACCTGCAAACACATCTATGACACAAACAAGGAACTTTATTATTGTTTTTTTAGTACCGAACTAAATGGCTGCCGATGCTGCTGCATCTAACATTTAGTGCAAACTCAGTTCACCTGCTTCAAACAACTGTGCTCAGTTAATCAGGGTTAAAACTGGAACGATCTGGATTCATGATCCGACATCATTATTTAATGACTAAATAAATGAGTTTGGGTGAAGAGCGACACACACACACACACACACACACACACTATGGTGTTTCACAGTAAAGGTCAGTGCTGCTTCAGCAGCGGGAAACGAGAGTGGACAACAGAAACCAAACAAACAAACAGTGGGGGAGCTGTGGTGGAAAAGGTTAAGAGCTTTTCAAAAAATGATGATTTCAAAAAAAAATGTAGTGTTTGTATTTCTGACCTTAAGTATGTTTGATAATGTGGTTTCACAAAGATCGTCACAGAAAACCAATGAAGAGAGTACTCAAACAAGTGCTTGCTTATAAATATACTCAGAGTGGTCTATTACATCATCACGGCTGAGCGTCTTTCACATGTTTCACCTGTGATGCTGCTGCAGCAGGGGCGGGGTCAATGTGACCGGCTCGCTCTGATTGGATCAGTTCCCCTCTCATTATGGATTACTTTAAAACGTATTAAAAACAACACGCGGACACGTAATGCAACGTTTTTTAAAACTGTAGTGAAGGTAAAGTACAGATACGGGACTAATTTAAAGTAAATAAATAAATGTACTTCATGGATCATTTACCCCCTGAAAGAATCTGGCAGAATATCTATTGATGATGCATTATAATGATAATTGTTATTAGTCACTGGACACACTGAATTAACACATGAATCTGTCTTTATAAGTGGATTTATTAATGGATCACCAGCCAGAAAACCAAAAAGATGACCTAACTCATCCATATACTAGTTTGTAAATATGAGTACATGTTTCATCAACAGTTTTCTGTTGCAAGCATCTTTGAAAATCATAGTTGTTTTGTGAGAAGATGAGATTTTCTCCCTCTTCATCAGGTTGGTTCTGCTGTGACAGCTCAGTCCCAGAATGTAGCCTGGTCAACGCCACAACATAACCTCACCCACACTGGACCACAAAACCTTTATGTGAAGCAACACTTCCATCTGCAGGCACAGATTTACACAACACCTCGACACGAAATCACTCCTGACACATCATCCACGTGACAGTCGACTTAATGGATCAGTTTACTGAAATAATACCTGTCTGCTTCAATTTGACAATTACATTTGTAATTTGATGATGGTCGTGACATGGTTTTTATTTAAATATGAAATAATCAAAGCTAAATATTCTAAGAATATATTATTTATTGTGTTGATTCAGTCCTGAACTGAATTCAGCACCAATATCAAGATATTTAATTTTGTTTCCACTTGAGACATTTTCATGTTTTGTTTCATGTTGTTGTCGTTGTTATTCGTCTCTCTCTTCTCCATGAGAACATCACCATTGACTGTCGATCTCCACCCTCTGGCATCACAGACACAACTTCAACACAGACACAACTTGTGGTCGACTCACCTTCGACATCATGTGATTGTTATTAAAGTCTGAGCTGTTTTCCCTTCATCACTTATGTCTGTCTGATCTTTATTCTCTGTTGTCAACCATGTCCTCCACCTCCTCCTCCAGGTCAGCTGAGCCCAGATGATGAAGGAGGAGGAGGAGGAGAGGAAGACAAAGTCCTTCAGATCAATCAATCACATGTTATTTGTCTCATAGATGTTAACTTCCTCTGTTCTTCACTCAACAATAGTCAAATAGAAGCTTCATGATCAGTGAATAAAGCTCAGTCCCATGTGAGGACCCTCTCCCAGGACACAAGGACAACAGCTGCTGATGGAACTGAACACATCAACACAACAGGATTCACTACATGAGAAGAACCAGTTTGTAACTTCATGTTTAAAGTGTTTCTACAGAATGTCTGATGGAGATGAAGGAGCAGAGGAGCTGAGGAGCTTCCTGATGGGAGAAGACGTGAGGAGACATGTCTTGTTGTGATCATAGTCCTCGATCAACTGACACATCAGATCTATGGTCCGTGATCACAGTCCATCCAATGAGTGAAGTTGTCAGAATAAGTTTATTGATCATGTTAGTTTTTGCCTTTTTAAAATGTGCATCCTGAGACTCAGATTTTCTTCATCGAGATCTGACTGAGTGCTCCATAAAGGGGCGGGGTTTACTGCATGACCAATCACAAACAAGTTTGACTGACAGCAGAGCTGAGGATCAAAGTGTTGAATAATAAAAATCAGAGCAGAACAAACATCCAGAATAAAAGAAACAGCTCCAGCTGCTAAATGCAGGAAGAACAGCTGGTAAAACATCTGGGATTGTTTTTATAGTAAAACCGATTTTCCTATCTTTACAATACAACACTTCTATGTCTACTGTTGACTGATATCAGTACACACAAGGTTTGAAAACAAGTCGTGTGCCTCAACACACACTGTACTAACACACAGAGACTGAGTGATCCTCCAGAGAAGATCCAGAGAACTGAGGAGCTCCGTTTGGAACTTTAGAAACCTTCAGTCTACATAACAGGATGTAGTGAGGTCGGCAGCATCCGTCGTGCAGGTGCTGGTTTGGACGCCGTGAGAAAGACAGTAGGTTGTATAGTTATCTCCCAGATCTAGTGTGATCCTAAAACTATACAAACTACTACCTCATCCCACAGTCCGTCTCTGAGGGTCTCCATTAAACACCACAGGCTGCTGTCATCCCACATCTGGAGGAGGGGCTCCAACATCTGGCCTGAGGAACACGAACACACACACGTCCGAGAGCTAGCTGCTGAGAGCTAACCGCTAAGAGCTAGCTGGATTTGACGGTTCTCGAGCCCTCAGTCCGGCTGTTGTCACATCCTCAGCCCCGGAACCTCTTACCCAGACCCGGGTCTGTCCGGGTTCCCTTCCCTGTGGACTGATGGTCCGTGTGCGGATACGAAGCCAAGCAGCGGAGGTTCAGCTCCGGGCTTCTTCCTCCAGCTGCTAACATCCTCACCGTGCTGCGTTCCAGGATAACTCGGATATTCCGGCCTCCTACTTGAAGAAGTGCAGTGTCTCCCCACAGTCGCACTTCGAGCTTGTGAACTCGTTTGACGTCACAGAACAATGGCAGCGCTCATGGAGACGTAGATCTTGTAGCTGATATCCTCCGACAGTGCGTGTGCGCGTGTTCTCTCCTCGTTTATTGAATGTGTTTCTAAGTATAACATGTATACGTGTTTGTGACCGGAAGCTCCTCTGGTTAAATGTTAGTGTTAACCCTAACCCGTCTCATCACAAACATCCTCACGCTTGTTTACTTGGGACGTCATCACCGTGCACTGGAACGCTTGGAAGCCGGAATACCCGAGTTTTCTGGAACGCAGCATCTGGAACGCAGAGTCTGATCTCTGACGTCAATATGCAGGGGTGGAGTTATAAACATTTTTTTTATAGATGAATACAAGTTTGTTAAATAAAACAATTGACTTTGTTTTATCTTAAAAAAAATAGTAATTTACAGAAAAACCCTAAGTTGTATTAATCAATACAATAAAACAGAAACAGACACTTTATACTTATATTTATGTATATACATTTACAGATATATAAATCCATATTGTTTTCCTTCATTCCCAGGGATGCTCGTCGGATTATTAGTTATCGATCTGAAATCCCTTTGAATTTGGTGAGTAGATAAAAAACGTATTCAGTAGCTTTGACTGTTTCCCAGAAACCTGTTTGAAGATTTAAAAATCATGACACCAAACGCAGAAAATACGTTTTTTTACTAAAAGAATAAATTTTATTTCAGCACTGTAAGTCATTTCCCAACCAGTACAAACATGACTGCCATCTTTCTCTTTCTACACCTTTCCTCCCCTCCCTCTGTGAGAGCAGACCAACAACAGCCGGACAAATCAAAAAAAATAAAGAGAAACTAAATGCTTTCTTTTTCTCGTCTTTCCACAAACAGTCTGGTGCTTCCATAATGCTAACAATGACAAATTATACCAAATAATCATAACGGCAATAATGATAATATTTCTATAACAATATTATGGATAAATTTGAACCTTTTCTCTGCACAGGTAGGTTTAGGGGGACCTGGGTGTTGAAGCACATGCACTGGTTTACATGTTGACTAACGTGACAGAATCAACTCCAGCCTCTGTCTCTGCCATCGAGGCGGGAAAGGGGGTGGGGGTGGCAGTGTAGAGAGACAGACAGAATAAAGACTTTTAATCAAACTGGACAAATTGATGTGACAAGATCAGAACCGGTAGAAAACAGGTGACTCGTTTCTGATAGATGGTCAACTTCTACATCACTTCGTTCTGTTCTCTTCACATTGATCCACCTAACAAGACTCTTTGTCTTTAATTTTCCTCGAGTCACTTCAGCTGAGATGGATTAATTTGGGACAGTAGTTAACATTAACAATTTTCCCAAACATTATTCTCTCTATTCGGCCTATGGTGGCAATAGTGGTCAAAAATTTACCATTGACATCTTGAAATTCATAGTTTGGTCAAAAACCCTCAGATTTTTTTACCTTCACATAAGTATCATGCTCAAGTAGATGAATACAAATGTATCATCCAGTTCATCTCAACTTTTTCAAGTGGAGGAAACTGGACTCATTTTTTCTTGAAGCCCACTTCTCATCCAAGAGGCTTAACTGACTAATGCGAGGTTTCAGGTATTTAACCTCTGTACAGTTTAACTGTGTATTTCAAGTCTAGCAACACACTAAAGAGTGTTCAACCCGACACAAACAGGACAATGTGGTTTATACAATCCAACACAATGAGGATTGCTCAGACCTACACATCCAGGAATCAACCACTACAGAAACAGATGGCACAGGAGAACCAGTTCCTCAGGCCAGGACGAAGCAGTTCACTTACACTTCGAGGACGAGTGACACTATTCTGAGGTAATGTTTTTATTTTGTCCAGAGAAGAGCGATGGTTTGAAAGAGGGTTACACACTCAGAGGTTAAATACCTGAAACCTCCCATTAGTCAGAACTGAAGCAGCTTCTTTGAGGAAACATCTGAGAAACAAGCAAGTCCAGTTACCTACGGTCATTTATGCAACTTCTGAAAATGAAAATAAAAAGTTTTGTTATATTTTTCAATTTCTTGACTATTCATTGCTGCTGGATTCATATTAAATTAATTTAATTACTATTCACTATCAATATTGATTCATATTCATGAGGCCAGCCAGTCTAAGGTTTGTTTTGTGAGGAAAATTCAGCAGCCTCCACATCTACCAACAATATGAAGAGGCTCTGTAACTGTGCACCATCAATCAAAGGCAAGTTTGAGAGAGCACAACTTTCAACATGTAAAAAAACACGAGGGCGTTAAACCCAGCATGACTGAAGCATGTTGGTTGGTCCTGTGTGTCAGTGCAGATGTGAGCATGTGCAGCGGTTCACACCAGATAAGTTCAGTCAATGAAACTATCAACAACAAACTCACTGACTGAACCTGCACTCGGTCACTCATCATCCACAAACACACTCAGTTCCTTCTTCCTGTCTGTGTCTCCACAGCAACCAGTGTAAACACACTGTCACACACTTGTAAGATCACACGTGCTGTAATGTCATATATATATATATATATATATATATATATATATATATATATATATATATATATATATATATATATATATATATATATATATATATAAAAATCATACTGATCAGAAAACTTGTAACTGGGGAGGGCTGTCAGTGTGGGGGTACTATGGGGGGTGCACTTTGGTTTGGTTCTCAGGTGTTTACAAGAGATGTTTCACTGCTTTGTGCAAGGGCGCAGAGTTCAGCTTCGACTGAGGAGTCGACCACGAAATCGGGGATATTTTGAGAATCAAACAGTGCAGACAATGAAAAAACGGGCAATATTTACTTACGTACAGAATAAATGGTGAAGTGGTCTAAAGATGCCATATAAAATACAGGTAAGGAAAATCGCAATCGTTACAGTTCAAATCTCTAGGTTGGCTAAGCATATTTCAGTACTAACTGAAGCAATGGTAGAAGGATTAGAAGATGTAATAACATTAAAAATAGTAAGAAAACACATTTGCACAATTGAATAAAACAGTTTTGATTTTTTTCAGATTTTTTTCCCCAGACTCTGGCTAGATACACACAGAAACTGATTATCAACGTTAATATAACCTTACTGTTAGTCGGGTTGATTACGGGGCGGGGCAGCCCAAAGAGAAAAGAGACTAAATAAAAAAACGGCCAATGGGGATGGTGCTAAAGGAGAGAGAGGGAGGGGGATGAGAGAGAGTGAAGGAGGGTACAGGTGAAAGAAAGAGGGAAACTGAGAGGGAGGGACTAACCTGTGTGTATGATATCTGTGTTTTGTGCGTCTGCGTTTAACAACTATCAATCGATATGGTGTGTGTGTGTGCGTGTGTGTGATAAGCAGAGATAAGAAGTGAATTAACAGTTTTAGAGGAAGTGGAAAGGAGGGAGGGGAAGTGGAAGGGGGGGTGATAAACAAAAATCAATTATCTATTGAACTAAAACAGACGAGGACAACAGAGAGAAACTACATTATGTGTTGTGTTGACTTTTTTTTCTCCAAACTAGCTACTGTGTCACTCGGGGTTTAACGAGTATGTTTGAGTGTGTGTGTTTATGTAGCTGATCATCTCCGTGTCCAAGTGACGACACTGTTACCTTGTTGTTTATCTGTTGTGTGTGTGTGTGTGTGTGTGTGTGTGATGTTGAGTCAGTTGAATGTGTTACCAGATGATCTCTGATAAACTGCACAAAACCACATCAGCACAAAAGCAGAGAGAAAGCTTCAGGTAACCAATGCAACTGAATACCTGTGTGAGTGTGTGTGTGTGTGGACTGTTATCTGGCGAGTGAATCGTGAGAGGGCTTCGTATACGGGATCACACTCTGGCTCGCCACAGAAAAAAGCCTCTTCTAACAATGTACTGTTGCGATACACATATTTGTACTAATGTCAAAAGTTGAAAGCAGTTAAGTAAATGACTCCTAGTGAATCTATACATATTTCGGCCAGTTGAGCTATATTCTCTAG
Organism: Verasper variegatus; assembly: GCA_026259375.1. NCBI lineage: Eukaryota > Metazoa > Chordata > Actinopteri > Pleuronectiformes > Pleuronectidae > Verasper > Verasper variegatus. The sequence continues at coordinate 25,825,381 of CM048045.1, forward strand.
CCTAGTCGTGGTGTTTGTGTTTTACAGTCCTGCTTTAAGACCGACGCTGTGACCTACTCTTAACCTATAAACACCTACAGCACTCGTCTGCTCGCATTCCTCCCAGTAATGGCTAACGTGTCTGAACTTCTGATTTGGTGTTGGTGTAAGAGACGGCTGCAGATCAGTCCTGTGGTGATGAGCGTAGGCCTACACTCATGGCTGGGTCAACAGTCAGTGTTTCACTGTAATATGTTACAGAGGGGATGTCTGACACAACTACACAGATATCGTCAGGGTTTGTCTTTTCCTTCCTAAGAGCTTTTTCCAGGTCAATTCTGTGGCACATGATAGAGCAACAAGTCATCAACATAGTAAGGAAATAAGGTGCTTCTTGGTGACTTGTCTTTTTCTAATGAGCTCTTTTCAACATCTTAGTATGTTTAAAGAGATCGCATGTTCATGGCCGGCATCTCTCAGGCAAGATTTGTCCGTCTACTGCTTTTACATTAGCAGTTGTGCTACCAATCATCGGTAAGAAGTACATAACTTGTTTTTCATTATCAGTTGAAACCTAATGTGGGGACACATCTCATTCACAACAAACATAAGTGCTCAGATAAAACAGTTCAGTATGTTGCAAGTCTCAGATTGCGAGCGGCATACTCGGGCTGGCCATGCCGGCTCCCTCCCCTGTCATGTGATCAAACCGTGAAGCCGAGGAGCTTCAGGGGAGAGAAGTGCTTCCTGCCAGTATAAAGTGACGCACCAGAGCTCTGCAGGGCAACAGCTCGTGGTGTTGGGTTGTTGTGACAGTTGCTCAATTAATCACCAGCCAAGGGTGGAGGGATCTTTGAGGCTTTTGATGCCACACCCCGTTTATATATATCAGTGGCCGCCTCAGTCGGCGAGCCTTTAAAATACACTTTGGAAATAACTTTGTAGAAATGTGAAATGATTTCCTGGGAATCCTCTACACAGCAATCAGGGGCCTATTCAGCCTAGTTGCAAAGTTCTTGATTGAATGTGTAAGACCAGCCTGAAGGGAACTGGCGGCAATGGGCAGAGCCCTCATTATTCAGCTCCATCTTTTGCTGGGCAGCATTATTCTTTTCTTTTTGGCCTTAACTCCAGAAGGTGCCTCATAGTTGTTTAATTTCTTTATCACTTAGTAGAGGACTGTCCAGTGTGGTTTAAAAGTTTGAAAACAAAGTGGCTCTTTGTCTGAAACCACTCTTCACATTCTGACGTCTCTCACATAGATCTCTACCTTTAAGCGTAGCACTATATGTCATAATGATTTACTTAGGCGCAGGGGACACCCCTCACAGACTGTCAATTCAACTGTACAGGGGCTGGTTCAATTTCATTATATTTAAATACAACATTAAGTGCTTCTGTTGGGACAATACAATCAAAGCTTTGGGATAAAGGGACAAGGGCATGGGAAGATAATTTAATAATGCACTTTTTTTGGAGCAGGGTATAATCTTGCATACTTAAGGGCTTAAGGTGCATAAACTCCAGGGTCTCTTAGCACAGCTAAGAACTAGGCTATGCTACATAGGTCAAAGTAAAATAGCACGCTAATACCATGGTGGTGCAGAAGTGCTCCAGTGATAGATAACCAATCAAACTATAAAATGGGCTTTGCTGTTAGCTTGTATGCTAACACTGTGGGTAGCAATGAGGCTAGCCTGCAGAGTAGCGGGGGAACAAGGGTCACTGCACAGCAGAACAGAACATCACTCTGAAACCTCACACGAGACGGCTATGGCAACAAACCGAATCAACGCACAAATACCAACCATGGTGACCAGACAAAGAACCTGTAACCATAGAAACCACATCCAATCTGTCACAGTAACCACAAACTTAACATCTGTGTGCAGTGATTCACACAATGGTACCATTGAAAAAAGCAAAAATAAGAAACTTAAAACTGTACTGATATCCATACTTAAGAGGGGGGGCTTGTTTAAGATGGCAGGTCGTATTAGGGGCAGGGCTTCAAGCTTATTTTACTCTGAGTGCGAGAAGGAGGCATTTAGGATTTTTTGAGGGGTGGGGCGCAGACTCAGAGAAAACCTCTCTTCATAAAACAATGTAAAACCACATGAGAAAACTAAAAAGGGAGTAACGGCTAACTGCTTCAGCCAATCACATGCAGCAGCAGGGAGTAGGAGGAGCCTTGAGTCACCTCCTGCTTCATGTGATCATGTGCAGTTAGGAGGCGGGGCTACAAAAACAGGGAAAGGCAGTCAAACACAGATAACTCTCTCAGAGCTGCACATCCCAGGAAGGATGCCATCACTCCTCCTTCTGTAGTGCTCCGTCTGACGGGCAGTCGTCAAGGCAACAGGGGGCCTCCACTTCCACCCCCTCTGATTGGTTGTCTCTGCTGGCTAAGGCACAAGGGATTGGCTGGGCCAGGGGGGCCAGCTCCAAGGATTGGCCAATGGCGGAGGCCGCTGAGCTGCCGTTCAGCTGCTGTATTGCGACCTCTGACGTGGAGCCTGCCTCCTCTGAGGGCTTTGGGGGGCTGCTGGCTGGGGGGGGTGATGACATCTAGAGGAGGGCAGTGAAAAAGTTTTGAACAGAACAGCAGGGCAAAACTGTGGTGATGTTAAAGTGAAGGCAGGTCCTACCTGTGTTCTGTTGGCAGGTGCCTTTTTCCCTCCCCTTAGTTTAGCTGGAATCTCTTTACCTCTCCTGTGACCAGGAAATGGAGACACAGCACTTGTTTTATTAACGTATGTAGTAGAGTCCTTTACGGAACGGAAACAGAGCCATCTTTGTGTTTATGTTACTGCTTCTTTGTAAAAATGTGGTGTCTATATTTCCCCACAATGCAACGTGACCACCAAGGATTGAGTCACAGATTTAGATGCTATTTTAGTGGATAATGTACCTGACTTGACACACAGAGACCAAAATGACGCTGACAGAAAACATTCATGTATCTAAGATGCACAATATTTTCCTTTCTGTAAATTTATTGTGGAAAATGCTGACACAATATAACTCACCCTTTCCCTGCTCCGACTGAAACCACCTGCATGTTGAAGCCTCCTCTCCCACGTACTGGTTTGTTCCCGGCCCACTGTCCCACCACCATCCCAGCTATCTCCAGTTTTCCACCCTGAGGGGGGATGGACTGAATACCTGAAAAAAGAAAACTAATTAACTGACACCTAATTCCACACAACACACTCTCCGTACATTGTGCAGACAATAAGCATTACATAATCATCTTTAAAGAACCACGTACTGTTTGATGACATTTTAGGAATCATTGACAAATTTTTAAATAAATATTGCGGCTGATATCTCTTTTTTGTATTCTCTGGTAACGGGATCAGAATCCGAGAAAAAAAACTCATCAGTTGAGCTCTTGTCAACGCCACTGTCTTCATAATGAGTAATTTAATTCTGAGATGCGGAGTTTGAGTATTGTATGGAAACAGGACACAGCTATTATCGAGACTACAAGGTATGTACCTGGGAAGGCTCTCGGTCTGTGCTGGGCGGGGTGATGTGGGTGATGATGTGGGGGCATTCCACCCATGGGGCGAGGCGGGTAGAGAGGAGGCATGGGGTAGAATGGGGGTACCATAGCAGGGGGAAGGAAGGCAGGGGGTGGGAGAGGAGGGGGAGGAGGAGGGGGACGGGACAGGTTGATGCCCTCAAGAATCGCCTGACGCATCTTCTCCACCTTGGACACCAGCTCCTCCTGCAGAACAGAAAGATGGGGTGAGCGAGGACACTGATGATTTCTCCGTTTCTTTAAACACCAATGATTCTCTACGTACTGTGTGATTCTACAGCAACCTGGTGTTAAAGCCCCTTTAAGAGCATTTTCCTTTAATGTGAGATTATGATTTCATAAGGTCCCTAATAAATAAAAATTAAAAATATATAAAATACATTACTATTATCATAATAATATATGGTTAACTGGCTACGTACGACAGGCTTTTAAGGTAACTGTAACTAAACCAGTGGACCACACACACAAAGAGCCACTCTCAGGCCATGGACTCATACTGCGTGCGTTGTTGCTCAGTTATGATTGGATTGTGGGTGTTAGCTGTAGGTGCGGATATTACCAATACCAGGGAGTTTTTTCTCTCAGTCATAAGGGCTGCTTATTGTGGGAACTGTTGGTTTCTCTATAATATTTTACCTTTTTGGGATGTAATTTGAGGTATTGGTATCCCTAAGTTTTAGCAGGAGTGACTTTCATACGCATTTTCATACTTTGAGGCCACCTACTGATGCCTTCAAGTAAGTACGGATAGTAAACGCCAAGAAAATGTATTTTACACAATATGGGCCCTTTAAGGTCCTGACCTTCTATATAAAATGCATTGAGATAATTATACTATGATTTTGCGCTAAACAAATAAAATAAAGTTGAACTCAAGACCATGAAAGAAGTTCAGACAGATGGTGGCAGTGGGTATGAATGAGTGTTAACATGGATTAGCTCTTGGCAAGTTACAGTTACACAGCACACACATGTTCATACCTGCCCCTCACACATGTCCAGCAGGGCGGCCCGGTCGCGGGAGGCCCGGGCCAGTTTGCTCTGAAACAGTTTTCCATCAAAGAAGCCCCAGGGACAACAGTGTTCCCACGGCAATGGTTGGCCACACACATCATTGATGAAAAGTGCTGTGTCAACGCCGGCCATAAAGAGAGCAGCCAGCTGCACACCACGGGCATCCACCTTCTCCACCTGAAAGAAAATATACAAATGAAAGATGACAAGCAGAATAGAGGGATATGTGGAAGAGAAAATAGAGGGATGAGAGGTTAGAGGAAGAGAAGATGTGAATTGTGAATACATGGTGTGTGTAGAATTCTACAACTACTATTTTTCAGCTGCAGGATCTCAGTTCAGTGCATGTCTGAAGGCAGCTCAAGTAAAATCAATTAAGCAAAGCAAAAAAGAAAAGGTAACAACTAAAACAGTGTAGGTATATTTTTTTTTGTAAAAAAGGGACAAAGCTGCTATTTGTACTGTTTTTGCTGCTGAACGTTTCCTATCTTGAACAGGTAAAGGTGACGGTCAGCCATGTCTGTTTACAATACGACTTCTTAAGAAAGCTAGATGGCTGCTACAGTTTCTGGAAGTCATTACATGAGCTGGCTTTTAGTGGCAACTTAGAGATCGAAACAACGTTTTGACACAAGGGTTTTTTTTTACCATTATTGGAAACAGAACTTGGCAAGAAAAGGAACATTCCTTATCTGTTCTAAGTACACAGTAAAGCTAATGCTGGCTATGCAGTGAAAGCAAAAGAAAAGAACCAAGAATCGAGAGAACAATGAGCAGGAAGATCGGTTGTCTGTAGAGGCCTAAGAGATGGAGAGAAGTCATGTCCCACCTTCAGCTCCTGGAGCTGGTCCGGTTCATAGAGCTGGCTAGAAACGGCCTGGGCCAGGAAGGCATCAAGCTCATGTCTCTGCAGGATCCTTCCTCCAGGCCACTGCATCAAATACCTGAGAGGAACAGAAACCAAACTATCTACATCAACCAGCTTCAAACTTTCCTGAACTGCTGTCGTAGCAGTGATAACACTACTTTAACACAGAGACCCACATTCGTTCGAAAGATTGAACAGCAGTTATATAAATGTACCTGACATTAACATGAAGGGTCAGAAAGCAGAATTCATAGCAAACTGCATGAATTCCCAGCTGTGGACTGGGAAACTGGGAAGGATTGCAATACAATTTAATGAGCAAGTAACAATTCATTTAATTACTTGATTAATTTAGTGTTTTATTCATAAAATATCTAAAATGAGGAAAAATGCTGATCCCACAGCTAAGGAAACATTGTCCCATTTTTCCAAATAGTTTCATGACTAGAATGTTTTATCCTTCTCATTATAACGGATATATCTGATCTATGTTTGTTATGGTTGTTTCAAAGACTCCCAAAAAGAAGGCCTTATTAATATTATTTTGAGTATTAAGTTGTTGTATTTTTTATTTATTTGTTTGCAAATCGGATGGTGCCTAAATTTACTAAATGGGTTCAGTTTGGACAGATGATTACAATTTAACAAAAAAAGGATGGGTTTCTAAAAAGGAAATTCTGTATACTTACTTGAATATAAGATTAGTAAAATAATTGGTACCTGCAGCCGTAAAACGGGTGCACATATTAATGAGGCATTATAAAATGACACTATAGTCAGCTGAGATGTATGACCCGTCGCACCTGAGCACGCAGCACATGAGCAGCAGATGCTGTGGAACCTGTGCTGGGTTGAGTAACGCTGGGCAGTCGGAGCGAAGGCAGGCCAGGAAGGCCCTTGTTCTCCTGGACCGGTCCTCACTGGCCCGACCCAACCACAGACGCCGAAGGTTGGGGCAGGTCCACTCCCGGAAACAAAGGGCCGGAACCAGCTCAGGGGTCAGGGCAGACTTAGCCTTACCACTACTCCACTCTTTGACAATCACAGGAGGAACTGGAACAGACCATACAGATGTTTGGGTTAGTTTGAACCAACTGAAGCGATAGATGTTCTACACGTAGGTAGTAGAGACGATGATACAGATGTGGAATACTTCCTGTAGGACACCATTTTCAAAATAAAAGCACTCCAGCATTTCTGTTGACTAAATCGATTTGTTTTTAATGGGTTAGGGTTATTTTTAATTGTGAAATATTTGCAGGAGCAGAAGAAACGGTTTCATACCGTTTAGTACTGGTATGTATTTAAGTGCATAGCACTACTTTTAAACAAGGAAATAGAGTGATGGGTAAGATCTCTCTCTCTCAAACGTGATACGCAGCAGAAAAGCGACGCAGCCATTGAACCCAGTGTGACCAAGGCATTACCTTTGAAACCTATGACGTCTAACAAATCATAGTTAGTTATGAAGTGGGTTAGACTGTCAATGTCCTCTCCATGTAGCCCACACAGAACTTCCCAGAGAGACGAGCGAGTCCGGATAGAGTTCATTCAGGTACTGCCTCTGCAGCCTGGTTAGCCACTTTAGCTCTTATTGGGGAGATATCTTGCATACCCCATAATCACAGAATGTATACATAGTTTGTATTTAGTTAGGCACTTAGTTCCAGACTTTTAGTCCCACTCTGCATCCCCTCCCCTTCTTCCCTCCATGGCCAAAGGGACCTCCAATTGTAGTATTAAATAGTCCAACAATAAGTAAAATGCATAAAAGTTAACTTAAAAGTTAGAGTAAAAGTTAATGCTAGGTGTGAACACGGTCTAGGACTAAATGTGAGGACATGTGGTGTGAACAATAAACAATCTGTCTCCTGTTTTTGCTCCATCCATCTGCTCTTCTCTGACCTACCTTCCAGGGGAGCCCTCTTTCGGATTGCAAGCCTCTCCAGGCGGCGGTGTGTTTCGGCCAGACTGAAGAGGACGCCGTAGGCATACTGTCTGGCAGCACGGAATAGCAGCGAGGCAGGAGGCAGCTCAGAGTTACACTCATCTTCTATACACACTGGCATCTTCATCTCTCCCTGAGGTGGGAGATTGGTGGAGGGAAGGTAAGGACAAAGGAAATAAGCAGAGTTTACCAGGAGGAAAAAGTGATCTGACAAGGTTGATTCATCATCTCTGTCACCAACTTGTTAACCCTTCTTTAACCAGAAAAGACAACGATAGACTACAATCTTGCAGAAACAAATGCAAGGATGAATGTTAAGGAAAACAGTTTACCTTGGTCAATATGTGGTAAATCTGTGGGTACATCAATCCTCTTCTGTGTCTGTGTTCGGCTACACGAAGAACCTCAGCACTGACCTAACAACACAAACAAAAACATTGAGAAAGTGCATCATACATCTGTGCTGTGTAATACTATTTAATTTGTGATTTTCACCTGAGGCAGAGGGGGTGTGGTTATGTCCATGTGACTCCGCGTCGCCATAGACAAAAGTGACGGAATGTTTGATCCGCTCCCATTGCCTTGAGAACCATCCCCAGAGGCTGAGCCCCCCCTTCCAGCAGAATCATCCCACCGTGAGGGTTTGTCTGTCAAATGGCTGAAAGAAAGGGATCACGGGAGAGTTTAGACATCACTCCTGGTATTCTTCATCATGTTTCTATGTACAATGGATGTAGATTAAACAGTGGCTGGAATTGTATCCAGGTCTTACTTTGCGTTGCTGTCATTGGGCTCATCACCATCTGATGACGAGGAAGGCGACGGAGACGGCCCAGATTGATTGCCTGTGTGATGATTGGGTAATCGACTTCCCACCTGAGTGGAATCATAGGGAGCTGACCAGTCAGAGAATCCCATCTTGCCCGTCAACGAGTCGTTGCAGTCTTGAGATGGTGGAGGCGGGTTCTGGAACAGGGGGGTGGGGCCAGGTCCATATGGAGCATTTTGATAGGGTGGTTTGAATCCTGGAACCTGGGGAGGAGGGAACTGTAGTTGGACAGAAGAAAGGAGAGATAAGAAAGGAAGAAAAGAAGGAGGGGGGAGATGTCTCAGGGAAACATTTTATCAAAGCTGGTGGGAGGTTCTGAAATGGAAAGGACTTTGCCCTCCTGTCATCTGTTACATGTAGAATACATCAAACAGGATGAAGGAATCTACCTGATTCTTTCCAGGCTGCATCGGTCCCATGTGGCCAGGTGGTCCCCCAAACGGAGCGGGTCCAAACCCAGGTACTGAGCATGGAGAGACAAAATCTATCAACTTTTCTTACTTTCCCATTTAAAATCATGATATATCCAGTTTCAATAAGACACACGTGGTAACATAATGATGTTGATGACAGATTCTATGACGAACAGTTTGCTACTCACAGATGAAAGCAGAGGGCCCCATACTGGGTGAACGTGGTTTTGAGGCCGCTGAGAAATACTCCACAGCTTTCTTAAATCGCTCCACCTTGTCCTCCATACGAGACTGTGAGAGGAGCAGAGCGTCGTGCTCACCACAAAGCATGCTGGGATAGAAAATCTTACAAATCTTCATCAGATCAATTTCACTTCAGAGCAAAGCAAGGAGGAGGAAACTCGTGCTTGGTGCTCATGTTTTCTCTTCCAGATATGAACTTAACGAGTCGGAACTGTGTGAACACGGGAGCATCGGACAACTACAACATCAACAGGATGAATTTGAACCTGCGTTAGTTTTAGATCTGCAGTCCCGCTTTTCATTTTAATAAAAACATTAAAGTGGAATTAAAAACAAAGCGGTCCAAATTTAGATTTTTATTATCGTGTTTTCACCCCTATTCATTGTTTGGTTTGTCAGCAAGATACCACAAAAACTACTGAAAGGATAACCAGTAAACTTGGTGGAGGGATGCTGCATGGGTTAGGGACGCTTTGTGTTCTACCATGGGGAAAATACCCTAACCCTAAGGGAAGACAAGATCTTACACTACGTGACCTGAATCTGATTGTTTAATGACGCATTGCGTGGAATCTGATCTCAGATTTTTTTAAATGCAACCTCAATCTGAACAGACATGTGACATATCTGAATTCAATGCAGCTTTTACATCACTCGAAATCAACACTTCATTTTGCACAGGGGAAGGGGCGGGACTCATTTGGCAAAAACAAACATGGATGACAGCTGCGACAGAGGTCATCAGTGGAGGGACAGGGAGGTATTAGACCTCACTTGACGTGAAATGTCTGTACAAGCAAAACTTGAGGCGTCAAGTGGAAACTGTAAATGCTAACATCTGTGGCCTCCATGTTTATCACAGACTTCTCCTTGTTTACTTCTAAATAAAATTTATTTACAAAAAATTCTGAATCGAGTACTATGGCTTGCATTGTGAACATATTGTACCCCACTACATCAACAGTCTGTTGTGTAAGGTAGAGGTGAGACCATTCAGTTCACACCTTCAAACTACTCTGATGACTCCATTTTCAGCTAATTAAAACTTTACTACACCACCAACTCTTGATGATGACCACGTGTCTGTCGGCATTAGTGAGCACGTGAGGTAGAGAGCAGTCAGCAGAGTCTGAATGAATCTACCAATTACCAATTTAAAAAGTATTAATCATTGTATTTTGATAGCTTTAATGTCAATCAGTGTTGATATTCTTTCTTTGGTTGTGCCTCACACCTCCACAAAACTTCAGTGAAAGTTGTTTGGTAGATTTTGAGTAATCCTGCTGACAATCTAACAAACAACAATAAAAAAAGATAGTCTCCTTGGCAGAAGTAATAATCGCTGATGTCATCCCCTGACATACCTGTGACTGTTTGAAGACATCTCTGGCGATGGCGTCTAGGTTTCCCAGGTCCTTGATGGAGGAAACGTACTCTGAGACAGCCTTGATCACCACCTCACAGGGCGGCAGCACCAACTGATGAGCTCGCACCTACAACAGTAAACAAACAGCACAAAGGTTTGGATTCATCTAATTCAGTGTGCAGTGGCACTTATCGTTGCTGTATAGTCTTCAACATTATTGCCACCTGAAGGACTGGAATGGAGCAGCTTGTTGTAGCTGTTGGTTGTCCACTCATCAGCAAAATAACCTGTCTGATGCTCACTGATCTTCAGACTGTGGTAGAAACTAGGGCTGCATGATTTTAGGAAAACATGCGGTATGCTCTTATGTTGTTAAATATTGCGATGACGACATGATTTGTGATAAATAAACAAATGCTCAAGTTAAAGCTGGGCGATAAATCGATAGTGATAATTATCGCAATATAACTTTTACTCAATATAAATTTAAGACAGGTCGATATAAAGGTTGATAGAACTCATTCCATCCATGTTTTGACAGAAAACACGAACAGCCAATGATAATGAGCCGAACCAATCATGTAGCTGGAATAGAGTCACACCCACATCAAGTTAGGTTGACGCACACAGCACAGAGTGTAAGAGCAGCAGCACACGTGTTAATGTTCGGGTTCCTGCAGCGAGGAGGACGACTCTGCATCGATGCAGTGACTTAACATAATCAATTCAGTTATTTTTCCACCGCTGCTTCAGGACAGACGCTCATTAAAGGTCCGGTCGTCCTGTGTTTGTCGGAATCGGCTTCCTCCTCACTCCCCCTCGGAGCTTTGCTCACTTGACACTTTAACAATAAACACAATCACTGATCACAAGTTATTAGGACACGTACAAGACTGATGTTTATTTTGTGTTTGTTTGAGTCGCTCTAGAGCAGGGGTCTCCAACACGTCGCTAGCTTACGGGCAGGTTTTCAGTAGCTCGCCAATAGGTTCACAGACTGTGTTCGAAATATCCAACGACAATATATGCTCCTCTTCCCACCTCAATTCAGTGGAACACAGATGTCCCACCCCCTCCAATACAAAATAATAAGATAGGCCTGTCAACTGTCAATAAAAAGGCGATAAGTCATGTCAAGTTTGTCAACGTCTGAACCTAACCAGTGGCGCACATCCTGACAAAGCACAAAAAGCTGTTCACCGATGGCGGGATGGTGAAGGAAGTGATGACCTCAGTGGCCGAGACGTTATTTAAGGACCATAAAAGTAAGACTGAAATCATGTCCGCTATGACATTTCCACTAGAGGAGATTTAGTGTCTATTACAATAGACGGAGCCCCAGATATGACAGGACACCACTCAGGATTTATTGCACAGTGCAAGGCAGACCCAGACTTTCCTAAAATCGTGAACTACCATTGCATCATTCACCAACAGACTATATGTGCCAAATTCATAAGATTTGACCATGTCATGACACCTGTTAATAAAATTATCAACTGCATTCGAGGAAAGGCCAAACAAAACAGAAGTTTCAAACAGGAATTGTCTGCTGACTATGGTGATGTCCTCATAAGATTTTTTTCCATATCGCCCAGCCCAAGCTCAAGTATACAGTGTTAAAGTCTTTCTGCTTTAGTTTCACTGCTAACGTAGACCCCATACAGCAAGTGGTCTACAGACACTGAAAATATAAATAATTAACAGTCCAACAACATGGTTTTATTGAAAGAATTTCACCATGCTACGGACGCAGGGACCATGGACAGCTCCAAGTAAGTATTTAGTGACTCCATCTGTAATTTACTGCTCCACTCTGTGCTTCATCATTCACCAACAGTACCAAACCAAACCCGACACCATCTCCTCCAGCTCTACATACATTTACAGTTTTCTTTTGTTTTTACCCAGACTGAGATTATACTTGTGTCCAATCACACTGTTTGTGTTTGTGTGTGTGTGTGTGTGTGTGTGTGTGTGTGTGTGTGTGTGTGTGTGTGTGTGTGTGTGTGTGTGAGAGAGAGTGTGATGGCTGATAAATGCGCTGCTCTGAAGAAAGATTTAACTCATTAATAAAAGTATCAATTATATGATGATCAGTGTTGATATTGTGGTGACAAACAAATCAACTTTTTTCTTTTCTGAGAGACAGAGAGAGAGCAGTGAAATCGTTGAGTGAGTGTGTGTGTTACTTTTCCCTCAGGTTCTGGGATCATAAATAAGATATACAATTATTTTATATAATCAATCACTCATAGTGATGAATCTGACTCGGGACAAATGTGATCACTATAAGTTTCCACACTAGAATTTAGCTGGGAGGAAGCAGCAAGAGATTTCACGGAGGCGCCTCGTAATTCTCGGTTTTCTCTCCGACAATGATCTGTAATATGTTTAATGTATTTTAGGGCAGCAGGGTTTCATCTGATTGGCCAAATATATTGACATGCAGAGCGTGAATGCACGGCACATAAAACACCCTTCATCCCATTTAAGCAGTCTTTTGTGATATGTATATCGCACATGTTGATGTCACGATGACGATATATTTACATACATTTTCGATATATCGTGCAGACCTAGTGGAAACCCAGGTGAACAGCAGTCTGCAGGAACAATTTAGTGCCCTGAAACAAGTTCCTGGGACTAAAAGTTCCAGATCAAAATGCAGCATTAGTCTAAAGTGAAAAATGAAAAGTTAGTGGCCCTGGTATTAAATTATCTAAGGTGAGAAAACAGGCTTTAAAGCATGTATATTATATACGTTTCATGGAAACTGATGCCTCACAACTGGAAGGATTTTATAGTGAAAGAGCAGAACTCAGCGCAGCAAATTGAATCATGACAACAAAATGTTAAAAGACAGAAAATCTGATAATAAAAGCTGTTAAAAGAAAGCTTCTGGTTGTTTTAACATTTAATTTAAGTCAGGGCTCACGACAATGTTTGACTAATTGCGTTACACAAAGAGCTGATATTTATAAGATATTGGCAGAGGGTTTTGTACGATACCTTGAGAGAAGCTAGTGGGTGTTCTGGTCCCAGCAGACTCCAGTGGAAGGCAGCCAGGTCCTCATCGGGCAGAATATGATTTCCTGCAAGAGAGAAACAGTGTGTGAGATCCAAAATGTCTGACCAAAAGAGTCACAAGCAGCAACTTGTGTTTCAGTAAAAGAGCCACAAAGAGAAACGTGGTGTCCATCTTTGAAGCTGTGTCTGCAAGGGGGGTGTGCTGAGTGCGTGTGTGGCTCCTTACCCAGCAGAGCAGCAAAGCAGGGCAGGTGCTGCGTCTTCAGCCCCAGCTGCCTGGCGGCCTCAGACAGCAGGTACTGGTGTGTGGTCAGGTTTTTGCCGTTCCAGCTCAGTTTGAGCGCGTGCGAGGAGAAGTAGGCAGGAACGTTGCAGAGGGCAAACTCAGAATCCTGAGCAATCAGACCAGCAAATGCATAGTCTCTGTAGAGAGACAGCACCTCCTGGTGGTGGTCCTCCAAAGTCTGTACAACCTGTAGATGCATAACAGACAAACTCTTGTTATGCCTCATGTAAAAGCAGCAATAAATTGATTTGTCAATCTGCAACTATATTTGGGAATAAATATGACAAACTTCAGTCCGAGCTTGTGTTTTCTCTGCTTTATATCACTGAAAACTTACGATCTTGGTTGGACAATAGAAGAAGTAACTTTTCATTCAGTCACTTTAAAAAAATCTATTTAATGAGCTGGTCATCAAATCCCTGCTGCTTTTTGATAAGGATGCACAGACTATCAGCTGATTCATAGATCTGAAAATATCAGTGGCTGTGAGAACATTTCTCTTCTCTTTGGAACAAACCCAAAACATACAGAGAGCAGAGCAATCTACAGACCACAGCTACAGACTAGTTACAGACCACATATCAAATCTGTTTTCTCTTCTTATTCTATTCTTCTGACAACAATTCATTGATGGAAAAACCTGTCAATGATCTGAATATCTATATATAATATTTATTATCCAGGGCAGCAGGGTTTCATCTGATTGGCCAAATATACTGACAAGCAGAGCATGAATGCGTGGCGCATGAAACACCATTTATTGCAGTTTTTGCCATCTTGTGCAATATGTCTATCACTCACGTTGATATCGCGATGACGATAGAGTTTCGATATAATGTGCAGCCCTACTACACTCACGTATCTTTCCTCATAGAAACACATCTGTCTCAGTGTAAACCACTGAACTACTGTCTCTTCTCTCGTTGGCTCCAGCAGCTGCACTCAGGACTGAAAACTGGATGATGACAGCTACTAAATGTGTGAGCTGCAAAAACAAACTGTTGAAAATGAACAATATGAAACGAGAACAATAAAACAAGTTGACTTTAGCCACATTGGCCAACGTGACTCTGCTCACCCGCACTCGGAAGCGGAACATGGCGAGGCGGACGCAGTGGCTGAGGCAGGCCGGGGGTAGGAACCATGCCCGGGGAGGCGGGGTGGCCTTGCTGCCGACGTGGTTGACGATCAGCTGCGCCGTCTGTCTCTGGCCCTGAGCTCGCCGCGCCCACTCGGGCCAGCGCTCCTTCCCCAGTGTGCCATTGAAAACCACGACGAGCTCCAGGCCACCCTGGTACAGGCAGGCCTGTGACAGGGCAGCCAGGTAGCCCAGCATGGCGTTCCACTCGCCCCCGCACACCCAGTCCGTCTGGTAACCGCCGTAGAGGCGCTGCAGGCCGGAGTCCGCGTCGATCAGGATCCTGGCAGGCGGGGGCGGGGGAGGCATGGGCCCGGGGTGATGTGGGTGGTGGTGTGGATGATGGTGGTGAGGGGGCTGGCGGGCCGCGGTACGGGCGAGCTTCAGGAGGTCCACCGGGACCGCAGCCCCGGGACACCGCTTCTCTAAATACTCTTGAAAACCCTGCACTCCCATGACGGTGTTGTTGAGCCGGTGCGTGTGGCCGGGAGCGGGCTCTGAATACGTTCTGTACGCCGTGTTTGTGCTGTGACGTGGGGCGAGACAGCAGCTAGCAAGCTAACTGGTCTCCGGTGTAGTGACTAACTAGTTTGGTTAACTTCTAGTGAGACGAGTCACCGTGCACCTCAGCCAATTCTTCCAGAATACAGATATGAGAATCTACGCTGAGTTTAGGTCGTAGCTGCTCGGGTTACTGTCCACCCCTGTGGGGGTCTGGTGACATGTCAGCGGGGCCAGTGCAGCTACAGGCGGGGAGAGTTCAACACGTTTCCTGCTGCCATCGTTTACCAGAAGCAGCTCTGACGGATCTGCAGTGAGAAGAGCGTTAAAATGAAGATGTTTGTTAATACTGCGCATTAGTGAGAGGACCAGTCCGCCGACACGACGTTACACCGAGCAGCTACTAATCCACATGTGTTCTTGTTTAGCTCGGACTAAATGTTAGCACGGCTGCAGTCTGGAGTCAAACTAAAGTACCTGTGAGACGAGCTGCTGGTGCTAACGGTTAGCTGTTAGCCGTTAGCTGCTGGCAGGGTCCCCGGCGTGATTTGACGCGTCAGCTGCCGAACACGAGTCCGAGGCGGACACGACGCGGAATGAGATGATGTTTGACGAAAGAAAAGAAAAAGAACTAAAAGAAAAGAAAAATAAAAGCCCGTCGGTGCCTCCCTCGCTTTCTTCCACGCTCACGGCTTCATGTTGCGGAAGGGAACGTTACTTCCAGGAGACAGCGGCCATCTTGCGACTTCCTCGCGGCCCAGTGTAGTGGGAGGGAAGGCGGAGGGAAGGCGGAGGGGGGCGGCGGTGCAGCGGTGAACCCTGGGAATTGTAGTCTTATGAGCGGATCACGTCCAACATGTGACCGCGTGGTGACTCGGGAAAAGAAACTACAACTACCAGCAGCAGGATGAAAACCGGACTCAAGTGATTCAAGTAGAAACGCAGTTAGTGTCTTTACATCCTAAACCTCGAAATGATCGTGTACATTTTTACACGTGTAAAATTTGTAAGTTTATATTTTTTATATTTACCTGTAAAATTATTTGCGTCTAAATACATAACATGTACACATATTCTTAATATAACTGGTCTGGCTCAAATTGATGCCTTATAGTAACTATTAACACAGTAGTGATTTGATTAAATATTGATAATAATAACCATTGAATTAATAAATAATATGGTGTTACTTGACGTATGAATCATGTGACTGAGTGATCAGAGCTGGTCAAAGTACACACGTTTTGAACTCCAGTAGAAGTACTATCCTTCTGTTTAAAATGACTGAATGTTATTACATGTTTTGTTCCAAAAGTAGTTATTTGTGTGGATGTCTTTTTCCCATTTCTATATTGTAATATGAGAAATATTGGTAGAGTCTGGGAAGATATAGGTTCATTCATTTTTGAAAGTGCCTTGTTTGATTTTGCATTTTTATTGATGCTGTCCAATAGTGGTGGTTGTTCCTCAAAAATGTGGTGGAGGTGTGTGATTCCTTTTCTTTCAATTTGTGCCAATTAAGGTTAATTTATTTGCAGTAAAGTCTGGGTTGTGCCCAACTTTTTTAAAGTCAACAATCATGAAAGGACCAAATTTAAAGTTAAGGTGAATAATGAACAGATGATTAAAACCAGAAAACTCCAAAAACCAAAACAACACAAGGGTGAAACATACATGAAAATCAGTTTGAAAAGACTCTACAAAGAACCAATTCTTTTAAAGTTGAAAATAGTTCCTAACAAAAGCACTCTAGAAAAAGAGGGTTTTTTGGAACTGGGGACACCCAGTGGCCTGAGGCATTATGCTTCCAGTTGTCAGTCTGTCCGCCTGTCCCATTCTCATGAACATGATATCCTTCTTTCAATTTGGTACAAATGCTCAGTTCAGACTCACAGATTTGCTGTCTTGATTTGGGTAATCAAAGGTCAAAGGTCATATGGCAGCGAGTCTGGAATAAACATATTTTAACTGAAACCTCTCTTTTTTTTAATATATATGTTATATTAGTTTTCAAACAGGTAATACAACACAAAACAAAACAAAAACAAGACAAGCATTTGGCTCACACACATATTCAAATCCATACAGGCAGAAGATTCAGGGGTCACGTCCTATACAAGTAAGAACAAATTAAGAACAGATAAGTAAAATAAAAATATACAGAAATAAAAGTAAATCAATTAAATGGTAAAACAGAGTGCCTCTTTTGAGGCAGAGCATTCTGAGCTATGATACAAACCCTCTTGTGAGAATGGTGGAAACATTCAGACCAACATATGACAGAAAGGGTTCCCATGTTTTACGGAAGGCATCATCATTGCTGTGAAGTTTACATGTCAAATGATCCAACACAACATATTCAAATACAACCCTTTGCCACTGAGCCGGAGCTTTATCTGTGATCCAATTCAAAAGAATACACTTTCTAGCACAAAAAGCAAGTGTCTGATAAAGTCTTCTTTTAAACTTGTCAGTGATGTCAGATATACCAAGTAGCAGGTATAAAGGGTAATTATTACTGTTAATAGACAGAATCTTATTAATTTCCTGCCCTATGACCTGCCAAAACTGCTGTATTTGTCTACAATCCCACAAACAATGTGTCAGACCACCAGATTCTATCTTACACTTGGGGCACAGTGGAGATGTATTAGGGTTGTATTTATGACGTTGAGAGGGAGAGATATGAACCCTGTGTAGGAGCTTCAGTTGCATAGCTCTCACTCGGTTACAGACATTCAGTATTTTAGCACTTTTCCAAGCATCATTCCAGTCATCATCTGTTATCCTAACATTAAGTTCCCTTTCCCATAAGCCCTTCAGAGAGGAGGTGTTTGTGATGTTATACTCCTGAAGGATATTATAGAATAGGCTAATAGAACTGCCAGACTTTTGCAAAAAGAGCTGTCTCTCTAGGCGTGAGATATCCTGACACTGAAGGACTGAGGTATCCCTCGTGACAAAAAGAAATCCTGTTTTGGAATATCATATTTCATTTTCAACTGACTAAAAGACATCATGGTAGAGCCTTCTAATAGTTTGTGTAAAGTAGATATTCCTTTATTTTCCCAAATCCGAAAGTTATTGTCCATTAGTCCGGGGGGAAGTCAGGATTGTCACATATTGGAGTGAATACAGATGTGAATCGAGATCTGCCCTCTAATTTTCTAATGGCACACCATGCCTCAACTGTGGAGATTGTAATAGGGTTAGTACAAGCAGACTTCAAAAATGTATGTTTCACAATAAACAGAAGATTAACCAAAGGGTGTTTAGACATTGAACTTTCTACATCCAACCAGAGAGACATGGACTTATTATGCACCCAGTCAGCTATGATACGCTAATGTCCGGGAGATCGAGACCCCCCTCTGAGGATGGAAGACATAGCGTAGCTATTTTCAGGCGTGCTTTCTTCTTAGACAATATGAAGGAGCTAAACCAACTATTTAACTGTTTGATAGTCTTATGGAGGAACATGACTGGGATCATTTGTATGGGGTAAAGTAGCCTAGGGAGAACGTTCATTTTTAGAAGTGCGACACGGCCTAACCAGGACATTGGGAGGGTATTCCATCTTTCTAGGTCTAGCCTTATACGCTCAAATATGGGTGGGAAATTTGCTTTGTATAGCTGTTCAAATGAGGGTGTTACCATTTAAACGGGAAGGGAGATGGGGTTTTAGGTATCTGTTTCAGACAGCCTAATGGCATCACTTCCGATTTATTAAAATTTATTCTGTAACCAGAAAAAGTACTGAACATATTAATGGTCTCAATAAGGGTTGGAATAAATACCTCAGGTTCAGTCAAAACAATCAAGACGTCGTCAGCATAAAGAGTAATCTTGTGTTGTCTAGGTGAGACCATGTATGTTTTCATTTATCCTGATAGCCTCAGCAAGTGGCTCAATTGCTAAGGCAAAGAGCAGGGGTGACAGAGGACACCCTTGCCTTGTACCTCTAAAAATGTGAAAGTTAGAAGACTGCAACCCATTGGTAAGCACTGCAGACAGGGGATTTGTATAAAGTAACTTTATTCAGTTTATAAAATTTTCACTCAGGCCAAATTTGTGTAGTGTAAAAAACAGGTATGGTATCTCTACGCGATCGAACGCCTTCTCAGCGTCCAGAGAAAGCACTACACCATTCAAAGACTGCTGTTGAAAAACCTGAATTGTGCTTAATAATCTGCGCATGTTATTGTATGAATTACGACCTTTAATAACTGAAACCTCTCTGATTGGTGGACAAACCACCTCAGGAAAAGGATTATAGTTTTTAAATAAATGTACACATGCACGTATGTAGTACATAGTAAAAGTCATTGAGGGATTGACGACCATGTTTTTTACTTTGTTTTCATGTAATTTTTTCATGATAGTGTTTTTACTTCTATGCTTGAATTACCACTGAATCCTATGAAGTTCAAACTGCTTCACAGATGCGAACAATCAGCTTTAGTGTCACATGTGAAGAAAAGAAAGGCTCGCGATGACCGGCCTCGTGGGTTTGTTTGTTCATGTTTCTGTGTCCATGTTTAAAGGTCACTCAGTGGGCCCCTCGATAATTAGAGGCTCCTCCAAATGAAGGAGCAATAGAGAGGGAACAGTGCCCTGTCAGAGAGAAAGAAAGGAGGAGAGAAAGAGAGGTGGAATGCAGGAGAAGGAGAGAAGGACGGAGGGGGGTGAGAGGGAATAAAAGGAAAGAAGCTGTGGAGAAAGATACTCTCCTTTACATCCCATCCCATCACCCTCCTCCTCATCTGCTGCTGCAGAATCAAACGTACACTTTAAAGTGTCTTTGATCAATAATAGAAATGTGCACTTCTTCTCTAAATCTGGATCAAAGTTGCACCAACAGTAACATGGTGAATGTCAGTGACACAGCAGGACATCAACACACCAATTTTCCACTTCACTTCTCCCACTTTCTTTTTCTCCCTCTGTTCATTTTTTTGAGTGAGGATAGAAGAGGGAGGAATGTATTCGGGAGGAGGGAGAGTGGTTGAAGGGAGGAGATGGGGAGACAGGAGTCAGCAGCGAAAGTTGGCAGAGGTCACCCACAGAGCAATAATCAAGAGGAACACACACAGCATGGATGCAGCGAGTGTGTGCAGATCAGGTTGTTGTGGCTCCTACAGATGCTTCACTCAGAGGACGAGGTGAGTGATGAATGATTCAATGACCTTTGCTTGTGCTTTGCTCTTAAGTTTCTCCATTGTTTTGTAGTGAAACAGAAAATCAGGAACTTGCTGTCACCTGTAATGAGGTTGACAGGTTCAGATGGGTTTTGTCTGGGTGGAGAACTTCCGGCCTACAAGCTTTAAACTCTCCTCCACACAATTCATAAAAACAACCCCTAACCCTGACTGTAACAATTCTTTTCTGCAATAAAAGAAAACAACTTGGAATGGTGGAGTAACACTGGCTCGATGACAACCTGCTGTGTTTGGGTGAGAAGGAGTTTCACTAGTAGTCAGCAACACGAGCTGATATCTAAGTGTTGCTGAGTTTGCACAAGTCCTCTCTTTTCTCTGTTTTGTAAAATGTGCAGTTTTCTTTGTGTGATCCTGTTTTCTAGTCAGTGTGTGACGTCCTTCATGGGAAATTGTTTCTCATTTAACAAGGGGGCCTCTCTGCATGCCTCTGTGTTTCTGTGTGTTGAACTGTTAAAGTGCATCAGTAACTGTAAACATGGTTCGTGTCTCATTGTTTCATAATTAATGTGTTCGATGGAAGCTTGACCTACACATTCACACATAATAACCTCAGCTGTGAGTGTGTGTTTACATACAGGTGCTCTGGCACTTACTACAAACACACACTGTTCAGCCTGTAAAAAAATCATTTCCACTAACTGTTGGACCATATTATGTTTTAGAAACACTGCCGTCACGTCACTGAACATTCAGTGACCAGTGCTGGTCACAAGGTCGAGCATTTTTTATTTGGCAATCACTAACTAGGCAGACAAAGTTACTAAATACTGAGGTACTTTCACTGTATATCTAAATTTTATGGTTATTTGTACTTCATACATAAGATTATCATAATTAATTTCATAAAATGTAAATCTGCATAGTATCATCTGATAAATGTAATAAGCACCTCTAAATCTGACTTAAATACAACATTGGAGTAGATGTACTCAGTTACTTTCCATTAATTTCCTCTCTTCTCCTAGTCACTATGTCAGTCTTCATGGTAACAGACCCATACCCGTCCATCGACTGGTCGGTGGTCTCTGCCTTGCCGGGCGCTAATGTCACAAGGTGGGAGCGGGACGCCCTATTGGCCAAAGCAGAGGTGGTGGTGCTGGCAGCCATCTTGGTGATGGCCTTGCTCAGTAACGGGCTGGTGCTGGTGGTGTTGCTACGGAAACAACAACACAACAACCCACTACACCAGTGCATGCTCAACCTCTGTTTGTCTGACCTTGTGGTGGCACTGTTCCAGGTAACACACACACACACACACACACGGTTAGCCCTAACCCTAACCCTCCCTCTCTCTCTCTCTCTCTCTCTCTCTCTCTCTCTCTCTCACACACACACACAAACACACACACACACACACACACGGTTAGCCCTAACCCTAACCCTCTCTCTCTCTCTCTCTCTCTCTCTCTCTCTCTCTCTCTCTCTCTCACACACACACACAAACACAGACACTCACACACACTGGATGCACTCCTTCTCCACATCTCACTCCATCTTTCCCCCCGAGGTGTTGCCTCAGTTGGTCTGGGATGCCAATGGCCGCCTTCCTGGCCCTGACTTTCTGTGTCGCCTGGTGAAGTACCTGCAGGTCTTTGGGATGTTCGCCTCCTCCTACATGATAGTGGCCATGACAATGGACCGCCACTACGCCATTTGCTGCCCCCTGCAGGCACACCGCAGTGGCGCCACCCAACGCTGGAATACCTTCATTCTGCTGGCCTGGGGGCTGTCGCTGCTGCTCAGCCTGCCACAGGTATGATGACACGGGTAGGATGAGGTATGATGACATATGCAGGTTGGATGACACAGGTTTGATAAATATGTATGAAGGTTCATATCCTGAAGGTTTGATGAATGTATAAGTGAAGAACTGAGGAGAGATTTTTAAAAAACAGAGATAATTGATATTAAAAACATTAAGGAAATTCTCTGACAAATGACATTATGAAGGTCCAAGCTTTTTACTTTAAACCATCATATGGAGCAGGAGGATGTTTTAATGGAGACACCCAGGTTGATAATCTAGTGTTATGACTGTAAAATGTTTTCGTGCTCTAATGTTCATCACTGTCCTCAGACTGTCCATCTCTGCAGCTCCTCTTTTAAGAGCCCAGTCTCCTCTGATTGGTCAACAGCTTCCAGTGTGTAAAGGAAATCGCTCCGCTCTCACTTTACCGTTGTTAGGGTATATACTTTGACTTCCAATATATATATGTTTTACACAATAAATCAACTTATTGAACCTTCCTGTGATTCTCAAGATGTTTTCTAACAGAAGAATGGAGACATGACACAGCTTTTACTTTTCTTTGCCAAAACTAAAAATCTGCGTGAAGTGGTTTAGGGTTAATCTGGGACAGGTCACGATTTATTGAGGGACAATTGATTTAAGCTTAAAAACACCAGCATGACCTTGGTTTATACATGTCAAGCTCAATATGACCAATTTTAACCCTAACCCTTTTTAATAATAATAAAATGCATGATGCAAATGCATATATTATTATTCATCATTCATTAATTCATAATAACATGTAAAAGCCTGAATAAATTAACTTTAAAGGCATTTTTTACATTCTATTAGGGGGTTAGGGGCTAACCCTTTACTCTGGGAACAAACGTCCTCTCATGGATCATTGTCTTTCATTGTCTGTTGGTGAAACCAGAGGCTGCAGAACACAGGACAGACTCTCCTGAGCAAACTGATGATGTTTAGACACAGACTGTGTTTGCATTAACTCACAACATGCATTAACATTAACAACTGCAGATCATCTCTTTGTTTTACTTTGTTTGTCTTTAAATGCATATTTCCACATTTAGAGAAATGAATTGACTGTCCAACATTATCAATCATGTTTGATGCTAAAAAAAGTTTTAAAAGACTAATTTTCAATAACTCAGTGCGTATTTAGTTGCTTAAAAACATCACAAACATAATTTGAAAACTATCAGGAACTTTGTCTCATTTATGACAGATTTATATAATATAACATTAATCTGGTGAGAATCTTATCATGTAATTTCAAGGGGGACCTTCTCATTGACATTTTGCCCGCCCCTACCTGTGATATCACCTCCACGAAGTCATGTGATTTCAGTCACATGACTAGATTTTGTTAGAAATAAACAGACTGAGGCCTATAGGTGTCCCGGATTACCTGAAATCACCTTCCATGTATATTTTATATTTAGAGCGTTAATTGTTCATCGGAAAAAAAGTTGGAGCTTCCTTCCATGAATCCTTAAATCATGTGATTCGTGGTCATGTTGTCAAAACTGTTTCCTATTTCCTGTTCTACTCGTTTTGCTCTGTGTGATGAAACCAAAAGTTCCTATGTCCTTATTTTAAAAGAAGGAAACAGACAAACACTCACACATCTTCTTGTCCACAGGTATTCATCTTCTCCCGCTCAGAAGTGGCTCCAGGAGTGCATGAGTGTTGGGGTAACTTTGCTGAGTTGTGGGGCCTGAAAGCGTACGTGACCTGGATGGCACTTGCTGTCTTCATCCTCCCTGTCCTCATCATCACTGTCTGTCAGGTACGAAGGATCAGACCAGACACAAAATTGTATTTCTGAAAATTCGATAGATTGTATTTTACCACACCATCACCGGAGGTCTCTGGTTTCAAACAAAAACAGCATTTTATCATTTGAAGAACATGTTTCCATTAAAGTGAGGTGATTCATCTCTAATGCAGGTGTTTGTAAGGAGAAGGCTAGACTTTAACTTTCATTTCTGCTCCAACAAAAAACAAGGGACAAATAATCAATGACAATTAGTTTAAAACTCTGAATCCTTAATGGTCGCAGTAGGGGTTAGCCCTAAGCCCCACACCAGTTAAACTTCAGAGATTAAAGTGTCCATTAGAAGAACCAGTGGTTGTGAATCAGTTTCTGCTTTGGTGCAAATCAAAGTAACAACAGGTTCAATGGAGGCAGAAGCAAGACGAGCCCCAAACAGGGAACGTCTTTAATGTGGTGTCCACAGACAGCTGCTCTCTGCTGCTCCTTCCTGACTCCTTCTACTTCTGGGTTCTGCTCCTCCTCACTGCTGGTAGCATGAGGAGCTACCTGCAGCTCCATCAGGCTGCACAGGTAGTCCAGCTCCTCCAGGAGGACACATCCATACGTGTGGTCACAAGAAGGTTTGTGTCTCCCAGCACAGTGTCCAGAGCCTGGAGGAGACACCAGGAGACCAGCTGTTACTCCAGGAAGTTGAAGTGTATGTGATGCCCTCTGATGATGTTGCATTAAAGAAGCAAGTACCAAGTGAAAAGTATTGGTCCAACTATAGAACCTTGTGGAACTCCTTGAGTTTATTAACATGGGTAAATCCACATATTCATATTTTTGCATCAGATTCAGTAGATCAGTTGAGATTTGGGATTGAGTGACCTGATATTTATTAAACCACATTTAGCCAGAACTCAACCCCTTTATTCAGTTCTGATTTGGTATAGGGCTAGAGTTAGGATATTTGTTTTTGGTTGTATTACTCTTCTCCTGTTTATATTTGATTTAATTAATTTAGGTGGTCGGAGGGCAGACACACTTTTGATATGGTATTGGGGGGTGACTGAAGTTCTGCCTCTTTGTCTCAACTCTGGACTGTCATGATTTTGACTGTCTAATTTGTAGATATAGGATGAATCCCGTCGCTCCTAATTAGACCAGGTTTCCCACAAAACCTCTCCACTTGTTTTCAACTCGTTTTAATTTCCTTTTTAAAACATCCTATGTTTGGTAAGTCACATGAAAAGCACTTTTAATTGGTTTAGATTTGTTTGAAAAAGGTGCCATACAAATAAAGTTTGATGATTATTTCCCGTCAGGTGCGAATCTTCAAAGAAATCCACAACAATCTGTACCTGAAGTCCGAGCGCTGCAGTTCGCCCGCACTGCACCCTCCAGCCAGAGGGGGGGACAGTAGCGGGGCGTCCAGTCTCTCGCTGTATGTTTCTCCGCTCATGTTCAACAATAACTCAAAGCCCAGATCCACAAATCAGCACCTACCCCTGGGTCCGCTCAGATCCAACAGCATCAACTCACACGATCACACAGCTCTGCATCCTGGTATGAGCCACAGACAACGCTTTGCTTTTCCCACATTGTTTTTGTTCTACTATCATCAAATCGTCTTCAGGGTCAAAATGAAGTAGAAGGTTTGTCATGTGATTAAAACTAAAGTCTGATGAAACACAAGATGTTCGCTGTTGATCTCCGACCTTTAAGTGACCTGGTCAAGGTTAATCAGCTGTTTCACTGCACTTCCAGGGTTTATGCTAAGCTAAGCTAAGAATGGCAACCAAACAAACTCAAACGTAATTTTGGGAGGTTAAATTTTAAATAAGTCACACATAAAAACAGATATATTAAGCTGTTTTCTTGTACTGTATTTGATCATGTTAACAAAAAGGTTACGCAGCTGGACTCGGGGTAAGTCTCTATAGTTTTTATATTTCAGTGTGTAGGTGAATTATTGAGCTGTACTGCAGTTTGTGTTCTGTTGGAGTGTCTCAGGAACAGTTTTCCTCTGAGGAAAAATGTATTCATTTCAAAACTGTGACATACAGTGCATCTGGAAAGTATTCACAGCGCTTCACTTTTTCCACATTTTGTTATGTTACAGCCTTATTACAAAAGGGATTAAATACATTTTTCCCTCAAAATTCTACACACAATAAAATAATGACAAAGTGAAAAAAGTTTGTTTAAAATTTTTGCAAATTTATTAAAAATAAAGAATGAAAATATAACATGTAAGTATTCACATGTTATGTATTCCTTTGCTCAATACTTTGTTAAAGCACCTTTGGCAGCAATTACAGCCTCAAGTCTTTTTGAGTATGATGCTACAAGCTTGGCACAGTGGCTTGGGCAGTTCAAGCCTAACCCTAACCCTAACCCCCTAACCCACCGCTCAAGCTCCATCATGTTGGATGGGGAGCGTCGGTGCACAGCTATTTTCTGTCCTGTTGGAAGATGAACCTTGGCCCCAGTCTGAGGTCCAGAGCCCTCTGGAGCAGGTTTTCATCAAGGATGTCTCTGTACATTGCTGAATTCATCTTTCCCTCGATCCTGACTAGTTTCCCAGTTCCACTGATAAACATCCCCACAGCATGATGCTGCCACCACCATGCTTCACTGTAGGGATGGTATTGGCCAGGTGATGAGCGGTGCCTGGTTTCCTCCAGACATGACGCTTGGCATCCAGGCCAAAGAGTTCAATCTTTGTTTCATCAGACCAGACAATTTTGTTTCTCATGGTCTGAGAGTTCTTCAGGTGCCTTTTGACAAACTCCAGACAGGCTGTCATGTGCCTTTTACTGAGGAGTGGCTTCCGTCTGGCCACTCTACAATACAGGCCTGATTGGTGGAGTGCTGCAGAGATGGTTGTCCTTCTGGAAGGTTCTCCTCTTGTCACAGTGCAACACTGGAGCTCTGTCAGAGTGACCATCGGGTTCTTGGTCACCTCCCTGACTAAGGCCCTTCTCCCCCGATCGCTCAGCTTGGCCGGGGGCCAGCTCTAGGAAGAGTCCTGGTGGTTCCAAACTTCTTCCATTTACGGATGATAGAGGCCACGGTGCTCATTGAGACCTTCAATGCTGCAGACATTTTTCTGTACCCTTCCCCAGATCTGTGCCTCGATACGATCCTGTCTCGGAGGGCTACAGACAATTCCTTGGACTTCATGGCTTGGTTTGTGCTCTGACATGCACTGTCAACTGTGGGACCTTATATAGACAGGTGTGTGCCTTTCCAAATCCTGTCCAATCAACTGAATTTACCACAGGTGGAGTCCAATCAAGTTGTAGAAACATCTCAAGGATGATCAGTGGATACAGGACGCACCTGAGCTCAATTTTGAGTGTCATGGCAAAGGCTGTGAATACTTGTACACAGTACATGTACATGTGGTTTTTCGTTTTTTATTTTTAATAAATTTGCAAACATTTCCCTAAAACCTTTTTCACATTATCATTATGGGTTATTGTGTGTAGAATTTTGAGGAAAAAAATGAATTTAATCCATTTTGGAATAAGGCTGTAACATAACAAAATGTGGAAAAAGTGAAGCGCTGTGAAATACTTTCCGGATGCACTGTATCGCAACAAAACTTTCCATAGTCAAAAGCAAAAGGTGTGTTATGCTATGAATGAGTTAGAATTTAACAATCACAATTCAGGGGTTTGATGTAAACTTTTAATTTTGTATTAATTCAAATGATCTTTTTATAGATATTCAATATTTTTAAATGATGGATCATTTTAAATATGTGTTTGTGTGTCAGCTGAGCTGCAGCCTGAACTGGTGGCGCCCTCTGCGGTCTGCTCCCTGCCTAAAGCCCCTGCAGGTCGAGGTGGAGAAGTGTCCGCGGCCATGTCGAAGACAGTGAGGATGACGCTGGTCATTGTCATCGTCTACTCGCTCTGCTGGGCCCCGTTCTTCAGTGTGCAGCTGTGGGCCGCCTGGGACCCTGAGCCCCCTCAGAACGGTGATAAAACACACTCACTGTCGTGATAATCAAAGGAGATGGAGGCTTTCTCTCTAATTCAAAGTCAAAGGAGCTTTATTCACATGGAAAACAGACATTTACGTTGCCAAAGCAGGTGTAAAGGAAGAACATTTTACATAGAAGAGTTCTGACTGTGCTGTTAGAAATAAATACAAAATTAACTTCAAGATAGAAAATGTGGATTTGCAGTTAAAAATATAAATACAAGTGAGAGCTATATAACCAGTACAACTTTTTTTTAATGAATGTATTTAACATATTTGTTGTGTACAGAGAGTGAGTCTATGTACAGATATCAGCGCAGTGCAGGAATACACAGTTTGATTGACAGTCTTCATGGTGCTTGTTTTCCATTGGACACTCACAAATCTTGCTGCTGTATTTCACCAGCAGATATGGAAGTTTTTTTAAGTTAGTCATGTTTTCAAAGTTGGCTGTAATCTGTGGGTAGTACCGGTGTCTGATGTCTTGGTACAGTTGGCAGGTGGTTAAAAGGTGCAGCTGAGTTTTCACCTCCTGCTGTGTGCAGGGGGTGCACAGTCCTCTCTGTGGAGCCAGGTCTGCCAGTGCCAGCCTCTCTCCATGGCCAGGCTGTGCTCACTGAGTCTGGTCAATGATTTCCTTCGTTTTGGATCTGTCACAGAGGTCAGGTAAATTGCCACTGAGTATTCTCTGTCTAGGGCCAAATAGAATTCCAGTTTGCCCTGTTTTTTGGTTAATGTGTCAAATAGTTTTCTTTTTGTTTTCTTATAATTTTGTTGAGTCTTATTGGGTTTCTGTTTGGGGGCTCTGATTCCCAGGACCAGCTGGCTGAGGGGGCTTCTCTCTTGGGTATCACTATAGATGAGGGCTTTGTGATGGAGTGTGTCAGGATCACTTTCTTTTAGGTGATAATAAAATGTAAATGCTCTCTTCTGTATTTTTTAGAATGAGTGGTATTGTCCTAATTCTGCTCTTCATGCATTATTTGGAGTTTTTCGCAGAGAATGGATTTGCAGAATTTTGTATGCAGAATCTCAATTTGGTGTTTGTCCAATTTTGTAAGATTTTGGTTGGCTCGTGGACCCCAGACCTCGCAACCATAAAGTGAAATTGGTTTTATCACGGAGTCCAATATTTTAAGCCAGATTTGAATTGGGATGTCCAACTTCTTTTTGATGGTGTAGAAAGCCCTTGTTGCCTGTGGTGCTGATGTTTACGCCGACGTACGTGTAGGTTTTATATGTGAGGAGCAGGATCTTGATATTAACCCTAACCCTTGAGTTTTACAGGGAGCCAATGCAGAGAAGTTTTAATGTCTATATATAAACAAACACACATATTTCCTTATGTTTCTATCATTATTAATTTTTACTTGTTCTTGTCATTTATTTACTTCTGGCATTGACACACTGCCTCCTGTGTATGTGTGTGTCTGCATGTGTTTGTGTGTGTGTACAGATGCAGTGTTCACCTTGCTCATGTTGTTGGCCAGTCTCAACTCGTGCACAAACCCGTGGATCTATGCAGCGTTCTCCAGCAGTGTGTCTCTGGAGGTCCGGCAGCTGTTGTTCTGTCACACTCAGCGTCGAGGCTCTTTACCCAATGACTCCACCGCTACACACAACTCCAACTACTGAGTCACACACTGCAACCATCCTGTCATAAATACACAACAGTGTGTAGCATCTGGTGTACAATACACAACTCTGAGACATTTTGTGAAACCTACTGTACCTGGTTTCTTGACACTCTCTGTCCGTGAATACAAAAAACATTAGTTGTGTGATAATATTTCAAGATAGAGAGAAAAGAGGCTATGGCTAGGACAGTTAGCGTAGCATGAAGTTAGCATAAGGAAAGGAAAATAGTTGCCCTGATGTTGTCCTTAACGTAAAAATCCAGCTCTTCTAAACCATATTTTATCTTTAGTTTGTTTAATGTAAATAAGTGGAATAAATGAAAATAGTGGTCACACAAATATTTTTGAGCTGTTGAGGGGAAACCACAGCCGCCTCACGGTAGTTTTTCCAAGAACTTGTCAGAAACAACACATCACATGAACCCCATCTCCTCTATGTCAGCGCTGTTACATTTGAAACAATTGCTAAACTAACTATCGCTTGTATCCTAAAAATCGTCAGGCACATAATCGCACCTAAAAGAACCAATTGTCTTTTTAGTCACAGTTTCTTTTGTATAAATCAAATAAACATGTTAAGAGACGGGTGAGCATTTTTTTGACAGAACCAGGAGAGTACTTTGCAGTCTTTATGCTAAGCTAAGGTAACTAGCAGCTACCATGGCTGCCTCCCTTTGCATTGAATTCTCAAGGCTAATTAACATTTCTGTGTGTTTAGAGTTTACAGACTGCTTTAAATAACTTTAATTATGTTAAATATACAGTGGCGCTGAACTGCAAATCACATTTTTTGTGTTTTGGGATTTTTCTGCAGTCAATGTCAAGTTCACTTTCCTATTATTTTTATTTACATTACATTACATTTAGCTGATGCTTTTATCCAAAGCTACTTACAATAAGTGCATCAGCCATGAGGGAACAAACTCTGAACAGCAAGAATCAAGTACATTAACTTCCAAAAGACAAACTACAAAGTGCTACTAGTAAGTGCAAATCTTTGGGGGGGAATATAAACACCAGAGTTAATGATGGTTATCAGACATCATCTTCTTCACCAAGGTGCAGTCTGAAGAGATGTGTCTTCACTCTGGAGGAAGATGTGTGGACTTTCTGTCCTGATGTCAATGTGGAGCTGGTTCCACTGTTTAGGAGCCAGGACAGGAAACAGCCTTGATTTTGTTGAGTGACAGCTGTCCCACGCAGTGAGGGAGCAACAAGCTGATTGGTCGATGCAGAGCAGAGTGGACGGCCTGGCATTTGACTGGTGAGGGTCAAGAAGAACAATTTTACTACAGAACAAAACAAGTTTTGCTTTAAAAATGGTTTATTCTCTCATTCATCTTATCACGTCACACATACAAAGATAAAAACATCTAATACAAATAAAAGAAAATGTTATTTTCCAGAAAGTTAATACATTGATTTCTTTTTATTTAAAACAAAAATATGCTGAGGCTAAGTACAGTACCATTTAAAAAAAAAACTGCAATAGAAAGACAAAGTTTTTTTATGTAATGTTTTTGTTGTAGTCCTTCACTACTTTGTTCAGTCACACTTGAAATGGAGTAACTTAAAATATACCTGTCATGTGATACGTGTCAGCATATTTCAGTTTGTCTGCAAATAATTTTTCTTTTCTTATTTGTACTGAAACATTGACGTGTCCATCCTCTATTGAAGATTGTACTAAAGGGACGAGTGAAAACTTCAGGTAGAAGCTGAATGAAACAAATATCCAACTTAAAACAGACGTGTGTTAACATCCAAACAACATTTAGGACGACTTACCTCCTGTAAGTAAAAAGGAATACAAGGACACGTATGCTTAGAACAGCTTTCAAAATAAACAGAGGTATTTTACAGCGTGAACGTACTTTAGTCTTTTCAATGTCATCATTTGACAGAAAATCTTTCAGTGTGAAAAATCCTGCTCCACAAAAAACAAACATTCTCATTAGATCATGATTGTTTTCAGATTATAAAGAATAACACCACTCATATTCTATGTGTTTTCAAGCTTTTGGAATGAGAATATTACATAAACAGTAAAGTGAATTATCTGGGTTGTGTTGGAAATTTGTTTATTATCTGATATTATATATTTTATATAAAATTAAAAAAATGAAATAACTTGACAATGTAAATTATTATCAGTTGCAGAGCCCTACTGGTTTGCAGGATCCGTTAGTTGTTGATCTTTTCAATGGATGTGTTGACAATAATACAAATTTAGTAAAAATAATGATCCTTTCTTTAAAAGCATTACAAAATTCATTCTATCATTTTTCCACATTGTTCAAGACAAATGTTTTTGAACAATTAAACATTTAAGTTGTTCAAAACCTCCACATATTTTTTTGTTCTGGCTGGTTCCTCAAGTCTAAGACGCACTTCAATAAAACTGATCACTAATCAATAACCATCGACTTTTCTGTGATGAATTTTAAGCAACAACATTGCTCTGATATGACGCACAGTTTAGATATTAATGTGCTGAGAGTGCAGTTTCTGAAATGATGAAACCGGGCTTCAGTTTAAACTGCGCACACACACACCACACACGCGCACACACACACACACACACACAGGATTTCTTCGAAATTATGCACAAAAAAAAAATCAGCTTGATCCCTGCGTTTCAAAACATGTGTGAACTGTTGTGTGTTGTTCAGCATCATTGGAGTTTGTCTCGAGGTTAATCCCCACACAACTGATTCGGGCTGTGGTGGTAGCACAGGTGCTTGTGCACGTAGTCCACGTGCAACAGAGACTGAGTGACAGATACATGAACAAGAGATAAAGAAATTCTCGTGTGTGAGAACTGCATTGATGTTACTCACAGGTTCATACACAGCTGTGGCTGGAACTCGGACATCTGATCGTCTATGTGGACGTTAACTTTAAGGACGATAGAGTGAGCGAGGTAGAGACGAAGCGAGCATCAACAAAATCTCGCTACAGATCAGCTCAACAAGGAATCAACATAGAAAACTTTTATGTTACTTTGAGAAATGTACATTTTTTAATTGTTCATGATGAAAATGCTGATCTCAAAAAAACATGATCTGATCCAAACATTTATCAGTTTTGCGTCTGTGTTGCAAGCGAGTGAACACACACACACGTACACACACGTGCACACACACACACACGTACACACACGTGCACACACACACACACACACACACACACACACAGACCTGATCCTCGCTCCTGATTCCTACATCAGTTTTCTCACTTTTCTACATCTTTGTATTTTTAAACGTTAACCCTAACCCCAGTTTTTCTGCGTCATATACTTGACTGAAGGTTAAAATTATCGCTGCTGTTCTGTTAATGAAATAATAAACTTCTTGAAGTTATTTTTTAGTCTGACACGTGAGCAGAACCTGAGACCACGAGTCCCTTGTTGGATATGTGGTCTCAGAGTTGCAGGAAATGTACATGAACAATGCAGTATCTGATCATACTGTAAAAATACAACTGTTGGCAGAGTGGAGGACGAGTGATTAGTGAGAAGACCCTGAGAGTAAAGTCCTCATTAGTTGACTGGGTTATTTTATAACTGGTGTTAACATGGTGCGGAGGACTTGAGTTTACTGAAGGCACGTTTGATACCCAAACTAAACGGTATCAACGCAGTGAAACGACGGGTGCCAGCTTTAAGCTTCACATCACAGCAGCAGGTCTCAGGTTTGAATCCTTTAAGTGTTTCTATGGCTTTAGGCTTGTTCACTATATAAAGACAGTGTGCGGTTGTACTGAGTAACTGCAACTAAAGTATGTGTGAAGTGTGAAGTGTGCAAAGCCGTGTGTGCCTCCTTCACCAGTCTGTTTCTTTTTTCTTTTTTTACACTGTGTCCTCGTCCATTTTGGCCACTTCCTCCAATTTGATGCCGGCTGGCACGTTGGTTTCCTCGCCCGCCTCCTCATCTGATTTGGATGGAGAGGGAGGGGCCAGCATGGCAGTGCGCTCCTCTTTGGGCTCGTCTCGTTCTCGCCTCTCCTCCTCTTTCTTCTCTCGATCCAGCAGGCGGTAATTGATGCCCATTCCCACAAAGAGCATCACGCTGGCGATTATGAGGATGATGCCACAGGTTATGTAGGTGTAGTCATAGTGTTGATAGTAGTTATAGAAAGTACCTGGAGGTGGAGAAGAGACAGAGACACAACTCAGTTTTATCAAAGTTCAAATGATGATCTGGATTAATATTCTTTAAAATAATTAAATAAATATAAATAAATAAAATAAAAAAAGACAAAACACAAATAAAAACAAAATAAGTCCTTTTATCTTTCAAATCAGTTTCTGGTGACAAAATCCGTGCACAGCAACATAAAGTTGTTATTAATCTTATTTGTGTTATTCTTCAAGTAAACCAGTCCAGTAATTAGTAAATGAATGATAATGAAAGTAATTTTTTCATTACAGACCTTATTTTTGAATTAATCCTACAGAGTTTCTGCAGCTTTCAACAAGTAAGATCATGATGAGTAAAATTCAAGATCTATGATATGAAGGATCAGAACGTCAGAATCACTGACACTTCATTATAACTCTTACTATATAAGAGCTGAGAAAGCAAATTGTCTGTCAAACTTCAGACAAAGAACAGTATCATAGTCTTTACACAGACGAGCTCAGTGAACTGAAATCAGCACGGTAATACGGAATGGAGCGGAAATACGACAGTTCTTGTATGCACGCATTCGCCCTATGGACAGCCTAAATGCATGCTGGGTATCTTACCTGTGAGCGGCGGGCCAAGCAGCACCGGTGCACACTCCACTATAGTGACAAGACCCACGGCTGAAGAAAACCTCTGAGCCCCCACCAGGTCCATCAGTGTCTCAAACAACACTGCACTCAGCCAGCCAAATGCAAAACCAAAGAAGATGGCGTACACCACAAATCCAGTGTAGTCCACCGACAGTGGCGCCAGCACGTGACAAACACCGTTGTAAAGGACAGCACCTGCAAAGAAATACTGCACCCTCGGCCGGATCCACCTGGTGTTAGCCAGCAGGCCCATGGAGGGTCGGGCAAACATGTCTACAAAGGCCAGCACTGACAGAAGGAAGGCTGCCTTTTCTTTGCTGATGTCTTTACTCTTGGCGTAATTAGAGAGGAAGACGAGCGGAGCAAAGAGACCGAAGAACATAACAACGTTTCCCATCAGGTACAACAGGAACCCGCGGTGTTTGAACAGCGTCAGGTCAATGAAGGAGTTGATAGTTTGCAGGAATGTCTTCTTCTGCTGTGGCTGTACTGAATCTGATGCCTTGGCCTCGCCGGCTTCTGAGTCAAGCTTTGCGGGCTGAGGATTGGGTCTGAGGGGGCGCATGAGGGAGCCGGCCACACAGCAGTTGAGCAAAAGTCCACCCAGGATCAGGAAGCTGCCTCTCCACCCAAACTCATCATAGAGCCAGGTGTTGAGAGGAGCCAGGGTGGACAGAAACACTGGGCTGCCTGCCATAGCAATGCCGTTGGCAATGGGCCGGCGCTTGTAAAAGTATGTTCCAATCATAGTGAGGGCTGGATTCAAGTTGAAGGCAAGTCCCAAACCTGGAGGAGGAAGAGAAAATATGTTAAGAGTTAAAAAAAAAATCACAGGAAAAGACAAATATCTCAAATATGAGTTGTGGAACTGGACTGTGTGGAGGCCGTGACTGAAAAGAAAAACTGAAAGCCATCATGGACGACCCCTCTCTCTCTCTCTCTCTCAGGAGTTTGTTACTCATCCAACCACAGTCTCAAAGTACCGGAGGGTTCCTCTGTGCCATCAGTCATTAGACTGAACACAGCTCCTCCAGTAAAACACTGAAAACTATGTCTCAGCAAAGAACTGCTGCACATTCTATAAATTATAAAATAATGGATAAATCGCACAATAATACAACCTTGATCCCTACATCTATATGGTCCTTTTTTGTATCGCTTTGTGTATATAGTATTATTTCTAGTTATTGTATACAGTATTTCTATTTTCATTGGGGTTAGGGTTATTATTTATCTATTATTACTGATTGTTTTATCAAAATTATTTTACAGTAGCCACTAAATGTCATAATGATGAGTTGAACAAGTTCAAAGACAGGGGTGGTGTTATCTTATTATTTCTAACATGTTTTTATAATATCTTATATTTATATATTCAAATATAACATTTATGTCAGTGGGTGAAATACTGACCTCCCACTACTCCTATGAAGAAGTAGAGCTGCCCCACAGTGTTGCAGAAAGAGGCTGCGACCAGTCCTGACCCTGACAGACAACCACCGACTATGATGATTGGTCGACTGCCGAATTTGTTCACAAGGATGCTGCTGATTGGGCCTGAAGAAGAAGAAGGAAGAGAGCGATTAGAGGTTGAAATGTTGAGTTAGACCAGTGTTGAATTTTACTGCAACATGACCACAACAGTGAAAAATGCTGCTGTAATAAATTCATGGTGCAATCTTGAAGCGTCTTGTTTCACCCAATCAGTTTGATCTCAGATGATTCAATGATAGTAAAAATAATAAACCTTAATTATGTAGCACATCCCAAAACACATTTACAAGGTGGTTTACAATAATATCAAACACCACAACAAATCCTGTCATTTGGGATGTGATGACAAGGGAATTTTGGCATTATGCTTTAAAATGAATAAAAAAATGTCCAATCAAAAGAGCAATTTTTCTGTAGAGGGAAAACTTGACTTTAAGTTTAAAGGCTTAGGGTTAGACCACCTAGCCTGACTGTGTTTGTCAGGTTAAGTTCAGCTAAATAACTGAAAGATATTCTGGGTATGTTAAACTCTTCATAGTACAGGCCCCTGATCTGACTGTTTTCATCATGAATTGTTCTTTGATAAATCTGTGAAAATGTTAAAGAAAGATAAATAAAAATTCCTGGATCTGCAGTTAAATTAAAAAAAATCTTTTACCAAGTTTACTGGAAATCTGTTCAGTAGTTTATGTGTAATTTTGCTAAAAAGTAAACAAATAAATGGACAGACTGACACGGGTCAGAACAGAGTCTCATTAGTGGAGATAATAAAAATATCAGCAGGTAATTTAAGATTAAAATGTCACACACATACACACAAATATATATATATATATATATATATATATATATATATATATATATATATGTTGGCTTTATGAATGCTGTTGTTTCTGCAAATATAATCTTGTTACATCAGGTCGCCATTTTAACTGTTCACCAGCAGATGGTGCTATTAGGGTCAAAGTGAGAGCGGGACAATGAGTGATTGTGTAACAGCAGAAGAGGAAGGGAGGGGGAGGAAAGGTGAGGTATGGGTGAGGGGGGCAGGACACGCAACAGAGCAGCTTGTTACTGCAAAAGTTGCACACACACACACACACATGATACACGACACACAACAATGAGGGTAAAAGTGTGTGAATACGTAGTTAAGACCACAGCAGTGTTGTGCTGGTGGAAGGTTATTAAATTATAAATTATTTGATTATTAATTATTAATTAGTAAATGAGCAGTAAATCAAACAGTAAACATTCAGACTTTTTGGGAGGAGGTAGCATTTGAAAATACTGATGGATATTTTACAAAATTATAAAAATATGTAAATACATATAATCAAATTAAAGAGTTTTCTTATACAGTCGTCCCAGTAAGTACACAAATTACATGTATGTATAAAATGAACAGTATAAAATGAACAGTAGAGAGAAGAGAGGAGGAGGAGGGAGAGGAGGAGGAAGGCCACGTGTCTCAGTTTGCGTGTCAGTGTCAGAATGAATGGGCTTTCACATGAAACCAGGCTGACACTGCTCTGCTGGATGTGAATACAAAGTACAGGCTGCACAATCTTTATAGTGTGTCTGTGTGAGAGACGATTGTTCCTCATGTGTGGAACAATTTATTAGTTCGTTTTACACTGTGCAACGACAATAAAAGGATTCTATTCTAGTTAGTTATTCAACCAAAAAACAATAACATTTTAAGGTCTTGACTTTCTATGTAATGTGCCCTGAGATAATGTATATTATGATTTTGCACTATACAAATAAAGTTGAATTGAATTGAATCATGCTTCGCTCCGACTGTGATGCCTTTGTCCTTGACACTTGGTCGCTGACCATATACACCAGGGGGCGCTCTGGATGCACTCATGTGTCTGACACCTTGTTTTTGTGTTGTATGCTGCCCTATTCAGGGTAGTGGGTTTCTCTGCAGGAGACCCTGAACGCACCACTCTGCGATTCTTTTAGCAGCTTCAATGTGAACAAAAGGGAACCTACAAGGGTCGGCAAAGAACATTCACATGAAAAAATCAGCAGTGTTGCGTGTTTAAACACAAAGAGCTCAATGAGTAGTGTCGTCGCAGATATTATACAAACACATTATTCCCTCCTCCCTCCATCATTTACTTTCTTTCTGTCTGTGAAACAAGGAGGAGAGACTTTCCATCAGCTTCCAACATTGTATTGATGTTTTGTTGGTCAACAGATGAAGCAGAGCTGATCGTGAACTATGATCACAACAAGACTTCTTGATACACAACATGTCTCCTCACATGTTCTACCATCAGGAACTCCTCAGTTCCTCTGCTCCTTCATCTCCATCAGACATTCTGTAGAAACACCTTAAACATGAAGTTACCAACTGGTTCTTCTCATGTAGTGAATCCTGTTGTGTTGATGTGTTGTTGTGTTGTTGTGTTGATGTGTTCAGTTCCATCAGCAGCTGTTGTCCTTGTGTCCTGGGAGAGGGTCCTCACATGGGACTGAGCTTTATTCACTGATCATAAAGTTTCTGTTTGACTCTTGTTGAGTTCAGAACAAAGGAAGTTGCTCCTTGTTAACATCTGTGAGACAAACTGGGAATATGAGCTGTAAAAGAAAGAAGCGATTGATGACACACACACACACACACACACACACACACACACACACACACACACACACACACACACACACACACACACACACACACACACACACACACAAAGATCAGAAGTCTCACAGATCACAGATTTCATTGAGACACTGACAGTCAGTGACAGCGCTGTGCTACACACAACAACACACAAAAAGGAGCATGTTGCTGTTTGTAATTCCAGATTAGGATTAGGTGAATTAGGAAATGACTAGCCAATTAAATTTTATAAACCTCTTATAGATCTTTTACAGGACTTCTTACCTGACACAGACAATGGTATTTCTTCCTCTGCTGAATCTCCACTATTATATTTAAGTTAGGTCACTGTAACACAAAGGTCTGACTCTCCTCATGAAGATACACAAAACAGATGTTGAACCATGGCAGTCATCTGTGTTTGTTCGTTTCTGTATCACATCGTCGACTTTGTTTTGCTGTAGAGATTTTTCATGAGGAACCTCTGAGCAGCAGAACAAGAATGTGGGCGTGTGTAGTGGAAATGATCTCACCAGTCCTCATCTCTTGAGGCTACATCAGCACTACAAACAGAGATGTTTTTAGTATTAATAAACCTATTAATAAGCAAACGAGAGGAACATCCATTTCCGAGAGATATATGATTTTTCAACTTCTGCAAGATGAACAATTTATAGTCAGGGCTCCTGACTAACTTTTGAAGTTGTTTGCACTGGTGTGCACAAGGTTTAATTTCCAATCAATCAATCAAATTGTATTAGTATATCCCATATTCACAGATCCCAGTTTGTCTCAGAGGTTTTAACAAGGTGAGACGTCCTCTGTCCTTAACCCTCAACAAGAGTCAAACTACTAAAACCTCTAACAGGTAAAGAAGGTAGAAACCTCAGAGACACACGTGAGGATCCGTCTCCCAGGACGGACACTAGTGAAGAGATGTCCCGTGGAACAGAGAACATCACAAAGATCAGAGTATTTACAGCTTTGATTAGAATAAACACTTTGTAGCAGAACTGAAGGTCAATGAACTGATGGATTATTGTCAGTGATGGTCGAGTATCTGAGGAGACGTGTTATATATCAAGCATCTTGATTGTGATCATAGTCCACGGTCAGGATCCACCTCGATCGAGGTTCACCACCACTATTACATCCCAACACGATCCGCCATTATTATCAGGAACAGCCAGCACGACAACACTCAGACTCTGACACAATACAAACCAACTGCTGCTTCTGCTTCGATCCTGAAGCAGCAGCACTAATCATTTTGAGTCAGTCATGGAAACCTTGTATTCACACTTTATGTCGACACTGTTTGACATTTTCCACCTTGTTCACCTCTTCTCTCATCTCTGCTTCACTGTCCATGGGTCAGTGTGTGAGTGTAAACTCCACAGAGGAGATGAGGAAGTGACTCAATCAAATACAGAAACACACCAGCTAAATGTTTGGCACCAGCTGAGACCAAGGAAAATTTTACGTCGCACTTCACAGATTTTTGATCAGATGTGGAACGTCCATGGTTTTAAGAACAAAAACAATTTGTGTTATAAAAAGATGATATCTTTTAAATGTAAGTCGCCCACACAGTATTCATTTATCATGGGTACAATCCCTTTAACCACAGGACACTGGAGAAGCTTCAAAATGAAAGGGTTTTAATAAATGTACTTAGGACTATTTGATTTTTTATATTAATACATTAATATAGATTGTGGAATCAGTGACATTTTTTAAATCACTGTCTGTTCTTCCTCTTCCTAGTTCACACTGTTAACCACAGTAAAAAAAATACTTGAGGTCTGTAAAAGTAAGTGTGTGTACGTGCGATGGTACATGTGTAACCAGTGAGTAATTTACTTGTAAACCCTAGTACTTCCCTCATGCTACAGTACAAGCAGGTATAATGCTGAAAAGAGTGAATTGTGAGACAGTATTAAAAAACGTGTGTATATATATATATATATATATATATATATATATATATGGGAGAAAATGAAACTACTTCAACATCTGGCTTTAGTTATGTAACTTCACTCCTCCCCCCTGCTCCTCACTCGGCAGTTCCCTCTTCTAAATGCTGACTGAATACAAGTGCAGGCTGGCACGCAGCTCTGAAGGGGATGAATGAGTAAGTGGAAGGAAACAGACTCCATTTTTAGAAACAAAGATTTGAGCTGAGGACACGGACAAACGGACACAGAGAGACAGACGGCGAGAGAGAGAAACAGAGAGTGAACTTTAACACGAAAGGCCACTGTTGCAGCAGCGAAAAGTAAAATGGTTCAGTCTGAGATAAAACTGGTTGTTTTTAAACATCCAAGTTTCAGGTCTGGTTGAAATCAGTTTGAAAGGTTGAGGTATATTTGCTTTTGTTCAGACACATGGTCTCCTAATATACCTCACTGGCTTTGTTTTTCCTCTAGCGCCGCCTTCAGGTTCACATCTGTGGTTTTTAATGAAATATACTGACAACTATTTGATGGACTGTAACTTGGTACAAATATTCTTGGCCCCAATGACATTCCCATGACTATTTATCATTAATGAATCTGCAGATTGTTAACGCCACCATGATCAGGGGACGAATCCAGACCAACCTCTGACATTAGTCCAGTGATGCTTGGTTTAACTGCTCAGTGGCTGTACTTTAACATGAGAAAGAAATGAGTACATGTACATGAATATTCCAGTTCACATACAGAGACAGCTTTCATGCTTAAAAACTAAAATTTGAGATCATCGGTTATCGATATTGACGAATCCAGTGGGAGATCCCCATATGTGTTCACAAATCGAGTTCTCCTAATTTCCTAGAGACTTTATACTAGGAGGCCGGGTGGAGAAAGTCCACAGAAACTGCGGGGTTCTGACATTTGGGTTCACACATGCACCTCGGAGGATCTGCAGAGTTCAGTGCATGTCTGAAAGCAGCTTGAGAGATATGAAGGGCAGCAGGGGAAAAGAGCGAGAGAGTGAAAGGAGAGAAAAAAGGCTTCTGTTTGTTTTGGGTTTGCTTCAGTGAAGGGTGAATAAGGAGTGGATGGTGATGTTCATGCTCAACAAACCATCATTGAGAAACCAAGTTTCATTCAAACAAGACTTTCCAAGTTTTCCTTCAAGGCAACGAGACGCTACAACCAAGCCCCACCTGAGCAACAATTTGAGAACGAGCTGAAGTTCATTCTACATAGTGTTAAACTACATTATTTGTAAGATTTTGTAAAACACTGCCTGATCTAATAAGTTGTTCTCTGAGGTTGTTTTAGTGTCAGAATCACATCATGAACACATTCTTGTGAGTCCAGAAGTATAGGCCAGCTATAGATGTGTTCCTCATGACACGTTTAATATATACATTTAACAGACTGGGAATCTGCAAATATCAGTTACTAAAAGCGTAGAATACTCTCCTCAGATATTTAGACTATTATCATAAAAAACGTGTCTTCACCCCCAGTGACTAGGCAGAGCTCAAACAGTTCTGCAAAGAGGAGTGAAGGATAAGAACGATAAGAACTAACCGACAGTCGTCCGAGGAGTGACGAGCTACAAACCAGTGCTTTGAGACATTCTGAAATAACAGGTCTGATCCCAAGGTTCCACCTCACAACTTACAGGAGGAAAAAGATCTGTTGTTTATGTCTTGCTGCCAAATTCCACAGGGCAACGTCAGAGCTCAGGTTGAGTCCATGTCTCTGCAGCGGGGGTTGATTACATATATTCACTACTTTTAAATGACACTGGAATGTTAACATGCATCAACTAACTTGTTTGTGTGTGGCCAGTGAGAAACTGCAGTGTGTATATATTTGCAACATTACACTGTTTATCTCTCATTACTCTACACTGAGAGTTCACTATTGTGAAGAAACATTTTGCACAAATATAACTGAGAATAGAATCCCACAATGCTGAGACGCATGACAGAGTCCATGTTCTAAAGAAAATTAACCAAAGAGAAATGCTACTTATCAGCAAAACAACAACAACAACAACAACAAGCTGGTTGAGTTTAGACTTTAAATCCCTCATGTTGGGTTAAAGCAACTTCTATAAATAAAGCACTTGAACTAACCCAATTAGCCTCAACTAAAGCACATTAAACAGAATGCGTCTCAGTGAATTCAGAGAAATACGATGTACACCTACAATGAAAACATTCACAATAAGTTCAGTGACCTACTGGCTAAACTCTGGGGTAGACGGCCCCCAATATAACAGCTGATTTACTATGTTTGCATTTAACAACATCGAAAATATAGAAAAAGTAGCTAAAAGAATAGTGAGCATGGTGAACATGGTGGCTCGGTTCCTTTTCAACTGTGGTACCTAATGAAAAAAGGGAACTAGAGGGGCACTCAGAGAGCACCTGCTTCTTCTGGATTGTTTATCTGGATCGATTCCAAAATGTAATGAGTTCTTTCTTTTGTCATGTCCCATCCCCCACCCATGGACATCTTTTGAGTAGTTTTTTCATAAACTGTTAACAAACAAACAATTGCAGATGAAAACAGAACCTCCTTGGTGGAGGTGATTAGCGCCACCTACTGGCATCACAAGGGATGTACCCTTGTTAATGGACAAAATTCTGTCATGGTGACAAAACTTCCGTTGCTGTGTAGAAAAGCCCAAGTGTCTGCCCCTCTTATGAGCAGCTACTCTGAACAGCAAAAACCTCTCTGTCCAAATCTTTAAAACGTGTCTGCTGTTTGCAACATTTAATAAAATGATGATGTTTTTTTTAATCACAAAGATTTTGCTGCTTGTCTCCACAATAAGGAGTGACACACGTGTTCTCTGGAACACTACACAAACAATTAATTCAAACTCACACACGCCACTCACCTCCAGCATACATGACAGCCAGCATAATGGATGAAATCCAGGACACCTGACTTGGTGTGGCATCGAAGATGACCTCTATCTCTTTGAAGAACACTGTGATGGACTTGGGGAAGGCATAGGAGAAGCCAATGGAGATGAAGGCTCCCACCACCACCGCCCAGCCCCAGCCACCTTCAGGGGGGGTGTATCCCACAGGACCACCAACCGCTGAGGGCATGTCTGCTCACAATGAAGACAAAGATGACGAAGATGAAGAAGTCGAATGTTACTGTCGGTGGACCGCTGAGGTTCAGAGGATTAGAGAAGGTTGAACCAGCTGAACTGGGATCAGCATTCAAAAACCTGTGGGGGGGACAGAGCAGAAAGCTGGTTAAAATCAACACAGATGGTCAGTGACAGAGATAAACACATACTATCCTAGGTCTTGGCATTTTCACTGGCTGTAAAATGAAATGTGTAGAAAGGAGGAATGTGTAAGGAATGAGGGAGGACAGGAGTCAAGAGGTGGAGAAGACCGACACAGAAAAGAATGCAAGGACCAATCTTCTATGAAGAAACTGCTGAACTTATTTCCACTAAACTTGGTGGAAGGTTGGGACTTGGGCCAAGAAATAACTTGTTGTGAAGACTACTGCTAAGGTTTTTTTAAATGGCTGCCTAAACTGCAGCTATGGATGTTCCACACCATCTAGATCCATTGTTTCTGTGCAAATAAATGAGTCAGAGAAACCAAAAACAAAACCACTAAGTACAGTCCACATAAAGTTAATAATTTTCCTATTGAAAAGTGTGCATTTACTCAAGGTATCATTCAAAAGCTGTTTCCAGACTGCACTGAACT
Organism: Verasper variegatus; assembly: GCA_026259375.1. Taxonomy (NCBI): domain Eukaryota; kingdom Metazoa; phylum Chordata; class Actinopteri; order Pleuronectiformes; family Pleuronectidae; genus Verasper; species Verasper variegatus. Next base: position 25,869,490 of record CM048045.1, read on the forward strand.
CAGGAGATTGTCTGCACTTTCTCTGGAGGAGGTTCATGTGTGAAAACAATTGTCTGAGTGAGGGCCTCCGGATATCTACAGACTACAGAATCTGAACCACATTCTCTGGACTTCATCCCCAAGTCATGTCTGAAAACATTGTAAGTCGAGTCCTGATATCAGTACTGAAAATTCAATAAGAAAAACATTTTTCCCATCAGGCATTTTGACCTGCCGGGGTAGAAAAACACAAAGAAAGACTCAGTTTTCTTCAAGTGTCCAAGAAAGAATAAAGCCAGGATGCACAATACAAAGACTCTGGATTAACCTTAAATGTTATTAAGAAGGTCACATCTGCATTTTTCTTGAACATCTTTGGTGGAAAAGGCCTATGGTCACAGGTTCTTCACTGAATGCATCCATCTAAATGTCCTCTTTTCCATTTAGGCCACACATGACCAAGTTATTTATAGCCAGCAGCTCTCTGACATCAACTCTGCCATTTTCCATTAAAAGCTTTTAAAATAGAAACTGTACAGTTACACTATAGTAACATGTCCCTTAGTTGATCCCCTAAGGGGAAAAATAAGATTTAGACACACCAGCACAAACGGTAGCAGCACAAATGTAGAAGAATCCCAAAAATCAAATAAGAAAGAAATATAAATATAAAGCCATACAGACTATTTATATTCATGCATTATGTCAGTGCAATAAGGTTTCTAAAATTTAAAATGATACCTGTGCAATGGTACATGTGCAATATGGGACACAGACCAGTTATAGAAAGTGTGCTATATGTTGGAAGAAAAGCAGAGTAATGGTATCTGTGCAGGTGAGGGGGCTGGGAGAGCACCTTCACCTGCACCACAGAGGATCAATCAGCGCAGGTGAGAGCTGTTCGCTGATTGGTCCTCGTGCTTAAAAGGCAGCGTCTGCGCTGCCTCACGGAGGAACTCAGAGAAACACACAGGACACAGAGAGACTCTGGAAGAGACCAACGGAGCTGCAAAGCTAGTTGCCTTTAGTTGAAGTTTATTTATGTTTGTTCCTGTGTGTTGATTCAATAAAATATGCTGACGTCCGAATGGTTCGTCTCTGGTTGTTGTGGTGAGAGCCCCGTGGCAAGGTGCACTGCCACAGGATCTTAATGACAGAAAAATGAGGTGCCAATGACCTAATTGATTAAATCCTTCATCATTGATCAGATGATGCGTCATAAGTGGCACAAACATCCAGACAAAATAACATCATACAAAGCATTAAAAAAAACCATTTATTTATCCAGATAAATTAAAAATTGTTGAGAAAATAGAGTGAAGTGTTCATAGAGTTGGAAGTGCTAATAAAAGAAGAAACCTAAAATAAGACAGTGGGACAAGTTTCCCCTTTCTCCCTTCAACATGTGGTGTGCTCTTAAACCAGGAACACCAGCATGATGACATCACACCTATTCAGCATCTGCAATACAAAACACTAGAGCCTGATCGATTTAGTAAAAACTGCAGAAAAGTGCTTTACAGTACAATTTTACATTCAGCCATTCACACACACATTCATACTATGGGCTGCACTGTTTCTCTATGTATTTGTGTTTTCTTTTTAATAATAGTTATACATAATACATTTTATGAAACTGTACAAAATCCGACCTCAATCACATTTCTTTGTCATAAATGTTTGATGACATCTTAGGAATCAGACAATTTGGTGTTTAGCCTTGACAAATAGGTGTGACTTGTTTCGGGTAATTCTGTGGCGTCACTGATGTGTGATAAGTGAGAGTTACCACATCACTGCTTTCAATGCTATTTCAAGCTCAAAAGGAGGACGACTCTAAAACACCACCATGACTAACCCTGTGTAGTGTTGTTCTGGGCTAACAGGTAAATCACCTTTTTCATTTTTGATGTTGCGTCAGTTCCTTTGAGACCAAATCTTCAAGGAATTGAAAACAACTGTAGTTTTGAGTTCTTATGTAATCACCACCATTATGTAATCCTTCTGACTAACCAACTAAGGCCCACCTGATATTAACATGTGTTTTTTGTGATCCGATCTCAAATGGTCAGCTCTGAGTTCAGGTGTGAACGCATTCAGATCAGTTATAGATCTGATCACACCAGACCAGTGCAACGGTCCTGGGCCACATATGAAGGACGTCCTCCTCAGCTGACGGCTCTGTGCCACTGCAGTTTCACTACGAATCAAACATATTTATCTCTTCTCATTGATTTGTTTGTAACCACCGACACAATATCAACACTGATCAGCACATAAAGATCCATACTTTAAACATTAAACTGGTAAAATCTTTATTCAACAGCTGTAACGGCTGTGCCGGTATTGAATGACTGATCTATGACAGAGAAAGGGCTGCGCATAGATTCACTGCATCAATGTGTTTAAGAATGGTTGAATGGCAAGAATGAACTGTAAAGCTATTTGATTGACATCAAGACTAGATCAGATCTATATAAATACAAAAACAGATGAAAATATAAGCCTGTTGGTGGAGGTAAAATATTTTACCTGACTTAGACAGCATGAAGCTAACTTTAACTTAATCAACCAGCAGGCTGCTGCTGATAAAATCAATGCTCGTCTACTAGAAATTAGTATTTGGTTTAGGAGCTGTGTGTGTGTGTGTGTGTGTGTGTGTGTGTGTGTGTGTGTGTGTGTGTGTGTGTGTGTGTGTGTGTGTGTGTGTGTGTGTGTAAAGTAGGGCATCTCCCAAATGAGTTCTCAATGAGGCTATTCATCCTACAGCAACAAACCCTCTCTGTACCAAACTGTGTGGAGGAGCTGGAGTTACCTGAAATACTTTAAACAACAAATAACAGTTTCAGCAGCTGAGATGTGACAACTTTTACAAAACACACAGAAGTATCTAGTGTTTCTACTGACATGCCTGTCTGTCTCTTTCTCTTTGTGTGTGTTTGTCCAGATATTGTATTTTCCAGACAGTGCACAGTAAAGACAGAATACTGAAGCCACTCATCGACTCATAGTGACGATAGAAAAGGAAGTTAGGAGGAGGGGACAACTTTTTGTTCCTTCCATGAATCAGTGAGTGAGTTTAATAACCCTAACCTGCTCACGCGTGTGTGGTGTAAAGCATCAGTTGTGTCTCTGCTTGTGTGTGGGACAGCCCTGCCACATCTACATATACTAATATATATAATAATATATTAACAATTTAGTAGCACTTAAATGTCACTTACTTATTGCACTTTGTAGTTTTGCTTTTTTGAAGAAATTGTACTTTCTCGATTCTTGTTGTTCTGGGTTTGTTCCCTCATGGTTGATCCACTTATTGTAAGTCACTTTGGATAAAAGCGTCCGCTAAATGAAATGTAATATATATCACTTGTTTGAGCTCTAGTGATAACCTCATCTAACATTAGCCCACTGCAAGTGTTAAAGCCAATTTACCCAGCAGCCTCTCTGCCAATAAAAAAAGAAACAAAAGTCTTCCTGAGAAATTGTGAAATGTTCCTTTGGGATTCAGATGCCTATAAATGAAAGAGGCCTCCATGTTCCACATCTGGTTCTATTTGTTACATTCCATCTTAATCAGTACCACACTTCCTTGAACACACAACACACAGTAGAAAAGAAAGACAACACACAGCTGATGTGTCTCCTCTCATTGGCTGTCTCTTACTCAGAATCTCAGGCTCAAACAACTTTCCTTGTTTTCTCAGCGAATCTCCTCATTTAGACAAAAATCTATAAACAACCTCTTAGTGGAAAAATGTGATTTAAAGCTGAAGTCATAAAATCATGACTCAGATAGCAGAGTTCACTCAGCTGCCCACGGTTATTCTATGGATATCTGCCAAATACTAGTAGAATAGGAAAGGAACAAGTCAGCTTTGCTTTTTTGAAGGCGTAGATTTGAACTTATTCTGGTATGGCCTTGTCAGTAAAAAAGGGGTTAGGGTTACGGCAAGAATCTAGCAAGCTCACAGGTGATCAAGCGGCTCCATCACCTGGTAGCGCAGGCGCTGGTTATCCAGATGACTTAAGGTTTAACTCTTTTTTGTCATGAAGCTGGTTCACTTGTTACCAGAGTAAGTCACCACGGCAACTGATGCTGAACTGATAACTTGCTCTCTAGCAGCTAAGTTCGAGATAACATCAAAACCTATCAACGACTAAACTACTGGCCAATCAGATAACTGGAAAAAGCAGAGTGATGAACTACAGGATCCTGACAGGGACAAAAGAGTAGAGTGTAATGTTTTTCTATTCCAGACTTTTAATGTGTCCTCTCCGGATTTAAATTAGAGTTGATTACAATATATAAAAACATTAAACTATTATAATTTCATTATATATTATTATTATATTACAGTTTTCCTGTTTTATAGTATCAGTGCAGATCATAACAACATGAGGAGAAATAAAATTTGATCAAAAATGATCCACACATTGTTTGATATTTCTCATTAATTGAAGGGATTAGGATAAATGAACATTTCAGTAAGACTGAGCTCATCACACATGAACGACTTCTCTGCATTAACAGAACAAACACTGATGTCACTTTAACTTTTTATTTAAGTCAAATGTTTATAAAGTTTGTTCATCAGACCAAAAAATACAATACTCAGTAATAACCTGACTCTGTTCATTTTTAGTTTATCTTTAGTCTTATAATTTTAAGACTTAATTATTTACGTTTTGCTTTGTTTAACATCCCAGGTCCCGTCTTTCTATAAGTTGTCCTGCCTCCATAACTAGAACAAGTTTTACTTTAAGAGAAGATGGTCTGGTTACACACATGTACTAATAGACAACTAGTGTCTCTGGTTGATTTAGGACGATGGGGGGGGCGGGGGTGAGGCAGCACATGTGGCTGTCGTGTGATCTTTCTATTGAGCACTGGCCCTCAAAGTGCCAGCATGTGAAACTCATTCAGCACAGCGCAGAATAGATAACACATTAGACCACGGTCAAATGCACGGCTACACCAACTGGAAATCACAGTGATTGGCTCAAGATCACCTCTGTCTCCATTCCGGGTTGACCTCACTGCCATGGATGGATTAATGAGTCTGCACAAACCCAAGGGCCCCAGAAAAACAGGACATAACACGGGCCCTTGGCCAAAGAATGCATGTTGTGAAATGTGATATTTTTAGTTGCAAAGTCAATTAAATCAAAAAATGTTGGCAGCAAAGACACAGACAAAAAAAACAGATACATGATGAACACACTTACGCAAGAACAACTATAAATTTGTACAAAAACATGAAATTTGCCAAAAGGACGACAGCACTACACAAATTATCCAAATGGAGATGCTAATGGGAGGAGGTGACTGGTGCAGTCTGCATCTAAACTTTACCAGACCTAACTAAGCTTAATTCAACTTAACTAGACTTATTTATGAGACTGTGTATATGATCACACACCCCTTCACTAAGAGACAACAAAAGTGGCACTAACAGCACAACTCTAAAGTGACAACAGCAGGATGAGACACAAATTAACACTATCAGACACACAATGACCACAAAGGGGGACATACAATGACCTGAACAGAGATCATATAATTGGGTCCGAAGAGGAGCTGAATCATTTATCGTGTGTCCGTTGTGTCAGTGTCCGTCTCCGGGGTAACGGGCTGCGGACCGGGAGCATCACGGTGAATCACACCGGGTCGTTCGGTCCCTGTCATTTCTTAATGTATCTTAATGCGTTTACCTTCACGTGTATTAATATTTAAATGAAGCGGCAGCTGAACATGAAGCTAATAACGGAGGCGCGAGCTCATTAAACTGATCATTGAGCGCGAGCCTCTGTGTTGACACAGCACGCGCTGGAACGTTCACTAAGTCACTCACCGGCTCGTCGGTGTTCGGCTTCCTCCGGTGAAGATTCGGTTCGGGTGTCCGGTGATGGCTCCGGTGAGGACTCGGTAAGGCGTCCTCCGGTGAGGACTCGGTGAGGACTCGGTTCGGGTGTCCGGTGATGGCTCCGGTGAGGGCTAGGTTCGGGGTAAATGGTTCTGGGTCGTGACGGCGGCTCCACGTGAACACGCAGCTCAGAGAACCACGCACACACAGTGAACTCCTGCGTGTGAGGATGAACCTTCACTGACGCGCATGCGCACAGCAGGAGAATCTGCGGGAACGCACGAGTGAGGAGAGAAGGGCACGCGCAGATCAAGTTAGATTCAAATTGAAGACAAAAGACAATTTAATTTCAATTGAATAAATGTATTTATTATTAACATGACTGACTGAAAACCTTAAATTTTCATTATGATGAGAAATTCTCTCATATTGGCTTTTATATTATATTATATTTAGCTATATTATATTATGTTATGTTATGTTATGTTATATTATGTTATGTTATGTTATGTTATGTTATGTTAGATTTTATTTTATTATGTTATATAATATAATATAATATTATGCTATGTTGTATTATATTATGTTATATTATATTATACACACAAGGGGCTTGTTCATTTCAAAACACCATCACCAACACCATCATCACAGCACTGTATGATGTGTTTTTTAGTAAATGCCCATAATTGTTGTGCTTCTAGTTGTACGACAAAACCCCAATGCAACACAATAAATGTGGGATGGTAATGTTATCAATGTATCAACATGTGGAACATAAATAGGAGAAACTTGAATGTCTGTGGACATGAGGAGGAAGTCAACACTCTGAGCCTCAGAGCTGCAGTTAAATCAACAGTTCACTTGGAACAAAGTCGTTGTTGGGAAATGTCTCTTGAACTGACTCAATATTGGGAAACTCCGTTTATTTGAAAGGGCAGGTTCAGGCCAAGACTGGGTGTGTCATTCATATAACTCGTGAATGTCTTGACTCCAGTGCATCCTGCACTTTTCCCTTTTTTATCACTGATATTTGTGAAAACTCTCACCAGCAGCACAGAGACGGGAGCATTGTACTGTATGAGTACTGTATAACTGTATATTTCACAACTTCTGAGCTCAAGAAAAAAAGCTGTTGTTTACAGACTTTTAGTTAATTTACTGTTTCATTCTGTATAGTCTCCAATCACAGAAAAACAGCTGTACGTCAAGGGCCAGAATATTATCATATTATCATATTCACTTAATACACTGAAAAAACAATGTAATGATTAATAATCTAAAGTAGGGATGAGCAAGTACACCATTATCTGTATCTGTTGAACCAACTAAATTATCCGTATCGGTACACGGAAGGGGTGGGGCTTAAACCACAAGTGGGCGGAAGTTGTTATTTAAAGCCTGACATGGATACGGGTTGATCAGAAGTTGCTATATTCATGCTTTATTAGAAACCTATTTACAGAACAGCCTTAATTGAGCTTCAGATCACGTTTTTGATCACAAGAGTAAGATAACTATTCAGAACAAGGTTTTTAAAACCTCAGTGAATAAACTTCAGTGAATCAATGAACACAACACATGCAGTATTAGGGTTAGGGTTAGAAGTATTAAGTAAAATGCAGGTTTTCATACTCAACATTTAATTTTTATTTATTATTTATATAACCTTTAAAAGATTACATTATGTGTGAGCGTGTGAGGAGATGAGCGCTCGCTCCGTGTGCATCTAGACTCTGTGCACCGCGGCTCTGCCAGTGCACAGTGACAATATGAGATCATAGATAACAATGTTACACGTTAGTATCCCTGTGGACATAGTGGCTGTGACAACGACAGTGATTGTGTTGTGTGGTGCTGCTGGTGCAGCAGCAGTTAACTTTTTGTAGGATCTGTGTAGGGGAAGAGCTCTGTGTGTGGCTGGCCTATGAAGGAATGATGTCGACATAGTACGGATATTGACACATTTTACTCAGATTGGTACTCGTGCTCGTGAAAGTACATTATCATTGAATTAACATTCCTGTATCAGTAAATGTGACGCTGTCTTGCTCCTCCTCATGAAAAAAAAGGGAATGCTTTGCTTGGGAAATGATTGTGTGGAGCGGTTCTACCTGTATAATATGGTTTTGTTTGATAACTGCAGCCATCAACATCCTTTATCCAATGTTTCCAGCTGACAGCCTGTGAGGATGCTCTTGGCACAGCGATGTGACAGTCACTAATTGGAATATTCATTTTGTCTCTGCTAATGAGGAGGAGGAAGAAAGGCATCACGGAGACAGCGTTGAGTCTGGATGAGTGACATGAAAGAAAGAAGACACGTGTGGGTCTGCAAGGACGTTGAAGTAGCTTTAAGTCACATATCTGAAACAAACTATTCATGTTGTAACTCCTGTCACTACTGTTCGATTCTCTGGCTGCAGGCAGTTGAGTTTTTTCCTCTATGTTTATCTGCCCTCATGCCCTGCAGCAGAGAGGAAGGCCGAGCTGTTTGCTTAATGGATTCACTAAGACGATAAACAGTTGGGGACGCTCACTCTTGTTTTGTTGGCTCACCCCCGACCTCAGAGTTATCCCAGACGACAGGGAAGAGAAAAACAAAGACAACAACGGGGCCTTAAAGAGAAAGCAAAGCAGTTAGGGGGAAATGTGGTAATGAGAAACAGATTTTGTTTTTTTTGGTGGGGGTCAGCTGCAGAGTTTGGGTGTTAGGAATGTGTCCTGTGGGTGGAAACAGGGTTTGTGTGTCCGTGATGATCTTCTTCTGCCTTCCTAAGCTTCTCTCTTCACATGAAAGGATTGCCTGAGAACAACTTCTTCATAGTGGAGGATTTAATCACACAAACTTTGAGACCATAAAAAACTTATGGCGTGCAGAGTCCACCGCTTTACAACACACACACACACACACAGATAACACCTCTCTCTCTTTCTGTTGTTATCTTTCTGCTGATGTTTTGATCTTTGTGTGTTTTTGGACCATCACTGTAATTTAATTGTTGTATTGTTCTGTGTTGTCTTTTATATTTTCCTGCCTATTTCCAATAAAGATAATGTCTTTCTCTCTCTCCGCACGCACACACACACACATATAATATAATCACTTGATATGTAAACTGAATGCTGTGTTGCTTCTTTCTGTAGCACTATGGCAAAGTTAGACTCTAACCTCAGCTTGTTACCATGGAAATACAGAAAACCAAAATATAAAAAGTCACCACTTTGCTATCTAAATAACATAATCATACAATTCAATAAAATGGTTCAAAGGGACTTTAAACGACATTCAAGGCGGTTAAAAAATGAATGACAAAAAATGTAAAATGATCTTTAACAGTAAGAAGTCCAACAGTCAGTATCTGTAAAGATGAGTTGTAAGAATTTGACAACTTAGATTTAAGCTCTGTCATTTCACCTCTACACTTACATAAATATTCACCACACAACAAGTCGTACTTCGCTTTTCCTACAAGCACTGAGGTCCACTATGTGAAAGGTTTTGAGAGCGTGGAGGTTTTTTAGGTCATCTAGCACAGTGCTGGAAACTGTTTGAACTCACAATATTGATCTGTTTATCTCAACCACTCTGCTGCTGAACTCTTTGGTTTCCCTCAAATTTGTCCTCCTGTCCACAAGTCCCTCTTACCTTTAATCCACTCACAGAAGCAAATAGAGACAAAGATGTATGTTTTGGACATGTCTGCCAAATGCAGCTAAAAGTGCTTTCCCATTTTATATAGCCTCTACCATACAGCAAAGTAAGATTTTACATGCAACACTTAGGTCTGTGGGATCACGCACTGCACTGTCAAGTCCAAAACTAACCTGGAGGCGGATACAGTTAATGTAAGCTGCTCTGAGTTTGTATTACTCTGTCCCTGACACAAATGGCTATTGCTTGTTTTACCAAATTAAAAACATGAGCAGTGTAAAAAGTTAGACCAGCCAACAAGAGCCACTAAACCTGGATATTATGTCAAACATTTTGTCACAACCCGTCCCGGGATGTCTCGTCCCGTCAGGCTCGTATATCCACAGATGCTTAGCTGAATGTACCCACGCAGGGTTGTGTTGCCAATTATGTGCTGGTCCTGCTCAGATAACCCTGTGTGTATATTTGAAAATTTCTTTTGACTTTAGATTTGAGCTCAAACTATTCTTTTACTTCAACTGTGCGACTTTCTCCTGAAATAGTTTTCTCTAAATGTGTAAATGCATCCCATGTATTATTTGTTTTAGTTATTTAGTTTCCCCTGCTGAGATTACAAAATATAGCACCTTTTTATAGTTGAGTTCAGTGCGTTACCGTCTATTTTTTCCTTAAATGATTCTTAACTTCTTAAAATGTATTTTCATTTACATTTTTGTCTTTGTGTGCACATAGCCCAGCAGTCTCATGCCCCTGGGACTTGGTGGGGCATTGACCGATGCTAATTAGGAACTTATGGCATTCATCTATTTGAGAACACAGGTGTGAACAAGGCTGCAGTTTGAGAATGCTTCATGAATTTAAATATGTGTTGCATCATACAGGTTCATTTACTTAATACTACAACTACTACAGCTATTACTACTACTCCTAATAATAATAATAATAGTAATAAACAACTTAATTTGCATAGCACTTTTTATTCAAGAAATGCAGCCCAAAATGCTTCACATACGATATAGATGAAAATAAAAACATGTTAAAATGACATTTAACAGAAAGGAAACAAAAAAGACGAATAAAATCAAAAGGATAAAAAAGCATAAAAAAAGAAAAGAAAGAAACTCATCAAAATAATAAAAGCCCAGGCATGGTGGTTGTTGGGAACCCCTAATAGATTTGCTGCAGATGTTTTCAGTGTTCTAGAGGGAACATAGTTAACTAGAGAAGCAGCTGTGTAACTGGGTCCATTCAGAACTTTGTCTAGCTGCTTTCAGACACTGAACTCTGCAGATACTTTCAGAGTGAGACACAGTTTCTACTTTCTCCTCCTTGATAGATAAATTAATTGTTATTACAAATGTTATTTTTACTCATGCAACTGATACATCTTTGATTGATCCAAAAAAACGGTGCCATCTGATTTTAGTTACACCAGAATCTAAAGTCCAAATGTCTGCATTGGAAAAAATACATTTTACATTTAGAGCTAGAAAAAAAATGAACAGAGAAAGAGATACTGTCAGAAAGGCTCCACTGTCTCAAAATGGTGGTTGTGAAAGATTCCAGTGCTCTTTCTGGATGTTGCTTCATTCAGGCCTGAAACCAAACTGTAGTTACAACACATCACAGTTCCTGCTGCATTCCTCCTTTTTAGCCTCCTCATCACATATTCTGTCAACCATCTAAAGTTTAAATATGACAGTTCAACATATACAGGTATATCAGAATGTAAAAGACACAGACTATATTTCAAGAGAGGTACAAGTGTGATATGTGGAGAGTGGGATGGAATACTCAATCTTTTAATAAAGAAGAAAAGTGTGGAAGAGAGCGTCTCTGGTCTGGACTGGACCTCAGCTCTAAGTAAAATGATATTTGTATGTAATATTCACAGAGGGATAGGAACATACTTTTTTTTACTTAACTTCAGGGTGACCACATCCTTTCTACTTCGGTAGAAGGGATGTTAAAATTACTTCACTTAACTGATGATGAAAACCCTGGGAGGCAGTCATATAAAGGAGAATCAAATGTTTAGATGCTTAAAAAACAGTGGATCAAAGATAAAGCACATTGTTGACACTGTAACATGTAGAGTCACAGTAGGAGAAACTATGTGATGTCACCATAAAGTCAAAGTAATAAAACTTAATCTCTTCCAGATGAACATTTTTCAAGGACATTTTGTGCTCAACAGCCCACACACTCCATGTCTTGCTGCTGTGGGCCCAACAAACCCCAAATTAAATCCAGGTGCAGATTTTAACCCTGCTCTTCGACCAATCAGAGCAGAGGCGGAGCTGTAATGTCACCATTTTAGCTTTTAAATATGAGGACACACTCACAACTGTGTCAGTTAAGCTGCCTTCAGACATGAACTGGACTCTGCAGATACTCTGGAGGATCATGTGTGAACACAAAGAGCGAGACTTCTCTTTCTCCTCCTGAGCACCTGTATAAAGTCTAAATCCAGGAGAAGTGTGAACACAGCAGAGGATCCTCCACTGTGTGTGTGTGTGTGTGGGGGGGGGGGGCTGAGGAGCTTCTAACACGGGACACAAACATGAAGAAACAAAAACAAATGTCTCTGGTGAAGAAGTGCTGACACACGCGATGAAGACACAGGTGAAGATGTGAAGAGAGTTTGTGGTGATCAGAGCTGACGACTGGTGTCAGGTGATGTAAACATGATCCTTCTTCT